>OX377619.1:132773305-132993453 GCA_947397865.1 Polietes domitor
AATCGGAGAGGGTGAAAATCCAATCCTACGGTTTTTGGTTCGTTTTCTGTTGGAATTACCCTATAGGTTCTTTGGTCTACAAAAGATATATTTTAACAGTCTTTGAGCAGAACAAGCTATATTGCACATTCTTCTGACCACGTAGCCGCGCAACATTAATTACGGGGAACGGGAGAATGTTGTGACGAACGCCAGAATTAGCATCTTCTTGATAGTCATGCTACCATTAGATTCATGGATTCATTCAACAACAGACTAAGACTGCCGCGAATCTCTTCCGTGATAACTTAAGTTCCATATTTACTTTATTTGGGTGTCAGGGTTGACGAGATTGTCAAATTAGGAAGGACCCTAAGTTCCACAGCAACTTACTTGCATAGATATACCCAGGTAGACGGCAAATGTACAGAATCTACCAAAGTATGATATGAAGAGGTCGAGTTACCGTTTTACACTTGAAAGATTTTTGGCCCTTTTTGGCCTGAAATTTGTGATAACTAATATAATATTGAGCAAAAACTTCATATTTAGAACAAATATGCTAGTGAGATAGGGATTGTTACTACAGACGAAATATTTGTAAATGATCATGAAACATATCAATCTATATTTTCAGTGAGTTAACTTTTCAATTTTTTCGCGAGTGGCTTAATGTACATCTACCAGAAGGTGTTTCAGGCGTTCTTGTAAAAATATCATACACTATACAAAAAAGAAGAACTGCCTTTGTTCAATATCACTCAGATCCAAACACAAGTACCTGTTAAGTATCAAAAAGATACAACTGCACGATCGAGATATAAAATGTGCACTGCGTTTTGCTCTGTTGCGTCCATGATTTTTTGTTAAAAGCCTAAGTACATTGAAAATCAATGGATAACCATGTAAATTCCTTGATGTGAATAAATATCAACGAATCTGAAAAACTACAACAACGACAGCATCGGCAATAACATTGCTGACAGTAAGAATGCCTGATGAATCGTTGCTATTCCCACCCCGGCATAATGACGACGCACTGTGTCGAGAGCGTGTCCAAAATTGGTTGAACTTAATCTTTAGATTAAAATATTTTGTATATATAATTCGTTGTTGTATATAATTCGTTGAGCCGATTTGACACATTTTCACCAGAAACGTTTCTAGTTGAAATATTAGTTGTTAAGACAAATTTGAAGAAAATCTGTTAAAATTTACGTTGTCTAGACCGAAAAATTTCAAATAATTAGCGAAATTTGTATGGTGGCTGTATGTAAATTTGAAACGAACTTAGATATAAGCTGTTGTGGCTTCTAGAGCAGAAAAAGTCAAATCGGGAACAATATTTGTATAGGGCTATATCTAAATCTGAACCGATTTGCTTCAAATTAAATAGCACGCAGAGGACGGAGTGCAAAAATCAATTTTCGTTAGAATCGGACAATAATTGCGACCTGTATCGTAATTACAAAAATAGATGCACCGACAGACAGCTAAATCGTTGCAAAAAATGATTCTATGTCAATCGGTATAATAAACGATAGGTCTATCTCGCATCCTTTTGGGTGTTACAACCAATTGCACAAAGACATTATGGCTGTTTTTCTTTAAGACTTGATAACTATGCAGCGATAACAAAAATCTAAATAAAATGTTAAAATTTTACTCAAAATAGAAAATTCTTTTTTAAAATTGTCGCCAAAAGCAATATTAATGTGTGTGTGAAAACAAATTTTGAAAAAATAATTTTGTGTTAAAAATTTTTGACTTAGCCTGGAAATTGTCCAGTGTAAGTCAAAATGATGGATATCGAGGCTAAGTCCAATAAAGTCGACACAAAATATTTTTTTGATAAATTCTTTTGATACGTATATTTATATTGTAGTTGGCGACAATGTGAAAAAAAGAATTTTTTATTCTGAGCAAAAAATTAAATTTTTATTAACGTTTTTGCTATCGCAGCTTGTTATCCCGGCTAGAAGAAAAACTGCCCTATTATACCCTGTGGTGAATGGTATAAACATTTGCTGAAAATGTATATGTATTATGAACTTTTGTTAAATTTTGCTGAGAAGCGTTTGCGGCACTGAACAAAGTATATTATGCATCGTGTTAACTATATTCCTAGTGACTTGGTCATAATGATACATAGTAAAGTCATTCGTTGAGGTCACATTAAATGATGCAACTACACATAATAAAATGTGGGTCAAGTGTACTTTTTGGGGCTAAAATGGAAAAAGGAGATAAAAATAGTACCAACTAAATGACCGCAGCTAGAGTCATGAACTTCGGAGTATACATTCCTCCGACTGCGTAGAGACGAAAAATAAAATAAAAAAATGGGTACAGAGGGATAAAAATAGTACCAACTAAACGACTACAGCTAGAATGATGAAATTCGGTGTGTACATCCCTCTAATTGCTTAGACACGTAAAATAAAGAGATTTTTCACACAAAATAAAAAGATTTTGCTAAACTCGTACTTTTTTCTTTTACGGCAAAAATTGGTTGAATCATGAAGTTAAGTTATTTTGCACTGTGTACGTCAGATAATGGATTTTCAAAATTTGTACTGTAAAATTATATTTTCCTGTAATATTACTGCGCTTCTACGAAAATCGACAGCCTAAGTGGACTGCAATCCATGATGGAGGGTATATAAAGTTCGGCCCGGCCGAACTTAATGCCGTTTTTTCTTGTTTTTATATAATTTTTTAATATGTATAGTGATTGCACTAAATAACAGTGGTGTGCTGCAAAAAGATCGCAAGTCACATAATTGTGTTTCTGCGTTACTGAATTCGTTGAAGGAATGAATAGTTTTGATAAAATAACTACAAAACTACTTTAAAAAGATACTTACTTTTTGCATCATTAAGTTCGTTTAAAAAAATCGGATTTGAGCACACCCACAATATACAAATTATATTACAGGTGTATATTTAGAATCATCAAATCTAAAATCTTGTAGTTAAATTTCAATGTACATTTTTGAAATCGGAAGAATGTAACAAATTTTTGGCTCAAATGTATGTGTTTGACAAAAAATGTTAAAGCGGAAAGAAAATACGTATGGGGCTATATTGAAATCTGCAACGAAATAGGTGAAATATAATATGTATAGTTTGGCCAAAAGCAGGACCAACATTTGTATTTGGGCTATATCTAAATCTGAACCGATCTTACCCACTTTCACCATAGGTTTTTGTACTTGGATTATAATGTGCCAAATTTAAAGAAAATCGAGTACAATATGTGGTCTCTAAAAAGGCAAAAGTCAAATCGGGAGCGACATTTGTATGGGGGCTATATCTAAATCTGAACTGATCTTACCCAATTTCTGCATAGGTATTTTTAGTTGGATTGTAAGATGTTGTACCCAATTTAAAGAAAATCGGGTACAAGATGTGGTTTCTAGATCGGAAAATGTCAAATCGGGAGCAATATTTGTATGGGGGCTATATCTAAATCTGAACCGATTTGCCTCAAATTAAATAGCGTTCGTCCTTGATCCACAAAACTTATTTGTGACGGACAGACAGACAGACGGACATTGCTAAATCGACTCAGAAAGTGATTCTATCTCGATCGGTATACTTAACAATGGGTCTATCCTTGGGTCTTCCTTTTGGGCGTTACAAACAAATGCACAAAGACATAATACTCTCGTGGAGTGTATAAATATTATGTTTTAATGACCATAAAATGTGGTCGGAGAGTTTACTGATTGATATGCAGTTTAAAATAGTTACTAATTCACAAACTCCAGAGACTACAAAATTTAATTTTGGCAAGGACTTTTGACTATAATAATTGACTATCATTATTTCAACATGTTTGAAGCGTATAGTAATGACATAATTTTGTATCCCGTATTGGAAAACTTAAAATTTCTTACACAGAAAGTTGGTTCATAGTCCCACATTCATTTTTCAAAGCTATAAATTACCCAAATAAGTCCTCGAAATTTTCTAATACAGTATAAATGATGAAAATTGGATACAAAATTGATGTAGCGTTTTAAAGGATTAGTTAGCAGACCTTGATTAGCATATTAACTTTTATTTCAAGCGCCAACATTGTTCTTTCTAAATAGAATAAATTATAATAACTTGTCGTTGAAAAAAACCTTTACGTTGAAAATCGTATATAAAAGTGGCATGTAGTTTGAAATAACCATTAATACTAGATTTTTAAGGATATATTGAAGGTGGATGTGTTATTTTGTCCCAGAAAATTCCTTCCAATTTTGGCCACACCTACTGTGAAATCTCGACACTGTGCGACGGCACTGCACACTGCCGTCACGGCAGCAAGAGCATTGTGATGCAACCTCACAACGAAAACGAAAGACTTAAGAAACGAACTTTGTATAGACATACATATGACGCGCTTACGGTAAAACTGGCCTGTCGAACTGAGATAAATGAGTTTCAAATGTAGGAAATTCTTATTGTGAACATCTCTGTATTTGCGATAAGCTGTCATGAAACCCCTACATTATCCATTAGTTTATATTTACTCCTTTTCTTGTACTAATTATCGTTATTCCCTTTTCTCTTTTCACTGACATTCAATTGACATTGTAATGATCTTAATTTTGACACTACATATAACTTGTATTTGATTGATTTTGTACAGTTTACTTCGAGAGCTAACAGAGTGAAGAATAAAAGAGTAATATTCAGAGTTTAACACTTTCTAAAAACGCGTTTTAATTCACTAAGTTTGAGTATAGAAAGGAGTTTCTATAAAAAACAATACAATTCTATATTATTATATACCACAATTTAATTAAGCAGTAATAAGTCCAATTTCTTTTGTCAACGACCTAAAATGCAATTTACTATTAACTGATTCTTAATGAATAACGAAACGAAACATTGCACAACGAAATTTTTCGGGATAAGGACGAACGCTATTTAATTTGAAGAAAATCGGTTCAGCTTTAAATATCATAATAAGTAACTGACCAACTGTAAAATCCCATACATCGTATACAGCAATACTTGGCTAGTACCGACAACAAAATTTGTGTAAATATTTTGAGCTTTACATCTGATGTGGAGTGCTACCAGTAAAGAAGGACTAACATTGTTTTCAACGGTGCAATGTTCATTATGAAGAAACTCTGTTCAACTGGTTTAACCAATAAAACCTATTGTTTCAAAGGCGAGAAAAAAGTCCGCACTTTTTTTAAATTATTTATTTTCGGATCATTCTAGTATGTATTGGGCGTTGATGGGCATCTTAGTGCCAGTCGGTGTTTTCGTTATGTTATGACCAAAAGGTCGATATTAAAGCCTGGTTGGAATAGTTCAAATGGAGTTGAGACAAACATTCATTGTACTTATGTTATTATCATCTTTACTCTCATCTTGATTCAAAGACTGATGGATACACAGACAACATACAACTCTCAACTTAAAAGCCTTCAAGCGACTCCTATGGTTGTGGTTGGTTTGTTCTCTGAGTGAGTAAGTATAGACCACGAAGGGAATCATGCAGCAACAGATCATGTACATATACGTCTAGACATACTCTTCTGTAGGTTTTCATTTTTGGATGACTTTAACAAGATTGTAGTGCCCATCACAGCCATTAAATGACAAAAAAAGTGTACAACTTCTAAACAAAGAGGATTTCAGTTCACTGAAATGTTCCGTTTTGCTGCAGTACGTCACGAAAGGAATATGTGTATGTAGCGAAGCATGGAGAATATATGACGTTCTTCAGGCCCGTGCGCAGGATTTTCCCCTGGGGGGGTTTTCATCTACAGTCATAAAAAAGTTTCCTAAAACCAAGTATTTTTTTATTAAATTAAAGCAAAATTTTCCTAAAACTAAGTAAATTTTTACTAAATCTTAGCAAAATTTTGCTGAAAATTTCGTAAAACTAAGTAAATGTTTACTCAAACTGAAGACAATTTTGCCAATTTTATCCTCAAAACGAGTAAATTTTTACTTAAACTGAGGAAAATTTTATTTTATGCAAGGAAAAAAGGCGAAATTAAAATAAGTTCAATTTAACTAAAAAATCAAACAAATAGTTTTGCTTCAGAAAATGCAAAACTGATACAAAAAATGACAGCATGAAATATTTCTCAAAAGTTTCATGATACCTCTGCCACAAGGAGTTGAGCTATTACTTCATGATTGTTGCGAAGGCAAGATAGAATAATTCATAAAGTATTTAAGAAATAAGTCTCTGCAAACGAACGAGAATTGCTTCTTAGATTAATATTCAAGAAACAATTTAAAATGTTTTTTATAAGTTCATTAATAGGTAAATGTATGAAGAATTCGGTATAAATTTCAGTAAACATTTTAACTTCGTTTTAGGAAAAAACACATTTTTAAGTTAAAATTTCCTAAACTGAAAATTTCAGATTTTTTTCTCACTTAAAACCTTGGAAATATTCTTCCATATAAGTTTGAATTTACTCACTTCTAAGAATTTTTTATTAGATCCAAAGAAATTTTAAATCTACTACCCTTTTTCTAGTAATTGAACTATTTACTATGGCTTTGAAAGAAAGAAACTTTACTCATACTTAGTTAATTTTCCAACTTTTTAGGAAATTTTTACTGGAGCGTTTGGAAACCACTCATATTTTATTCAGGTCAGGATCTTCGAAAAATATTTTGATACATTCGTCCGACAAACATCGTCGGCAAAATAGCATTTCAGTAATCCATATATCAGTAAACTCAAAGGAATATGTCAGTAACAGAAAGCAGAATGTCTACTGAAAGAGCAGATTTTCTGTTGTTAAAAAAGAGACAGCAGATTTGTATCTGCTGTAATGATAAACAGCTGTTTGCTGTTTTTAGCATTATTGTCCCAAGCTAATGTAAACTCTAAGCTAAACTCGCTTATGAACGCTTATCTATTTTTATATTTTAATTACCAGCAGTCAATTTTAGCAGACTGCAAGCTCTTTAGCAGTGTGAATGGTGATGTAATATTGCAGAAAACTGCTGTTATGCCAAAAAGACAGCTGTAATAGCAGAAAAGTGTCTACTGATAGGCAGCAGCCAATCGCTGCTTTCATTAACAGACTTATTCTCTAAATGTAGAACTTTTTTTAAAGAGTTGCTTGAAATTACATACACACATATCGAGGGCTTATATTTATAAGTGGCTATGAACAAAAACATAACTTTTCAGGAGAGCGAAAAAACTGATTTTCTCCTTAATTTGAAGAGAATTTCTTAATCATTCTTCTACAGTTTAATCTAAAAAGGATTACTAATTGCTACGTTTAAAACGTTTTCGAAATTTCCTATTATTCACGGTTTCATGGTTCATAGCCACTTTTGTATGATTAAAATTGAGCACTATGAATGTTGAAATAAGCACATATCCATTTATGCCCAAATATATAAATAAGATTTATTGTAAACTCCATAACTTTTTTCATGAAATCTTGGTAATGTTGTATAGAAAACGCATTTTCTGTGATGTACACAGCGAATTTAAAGATTCCGGCTTCATCCATCAGATTGGTCGCGTGTAACATATATGTAGCCAGTCGCGAAAATCGCTGCAATTGATGAAAAATCCAAAATTCGCCGTTGCAATTGCTTATATTTTAACTTTCTTCATTCATAATTCTGAAACTTTTCATACACAAATATTTCCCATGAAGTCAGCAATCACATGCCAAAGAAATATTTTGGTATTCTCAATATAAAAAAAGTTACGGTTTTTCTAAATATATTTTTCACAATTTTTGACTTTACTGCCACCATTTTGCCTATTTTAGCTTCATAAGTGGGGAATCAAAATGCTATTAACGCGAAATGATGGAATTTGATAGTACGATATGTCCTAAATCTAGAAAAATGTTTTAAACAAAATCGTTGTAGCGAATTACAAACTTCGGTTATATGCTGCTGCATTGTTGAACTATTTTATTTCTATTATCTTTATGTTCATAGCCACTTATGCAGTCACAAACTAATGTGCGAGGGGATAGCCAAATCAGAAAATTAAAAGAAAATGGCTTTAGAAAAAAATGTTTTCCAAATTTATATGACAGATGACACACAAAACTGAGAATAGTTTGGAATCGAAAACACATTTTCGAGAAAATGGTTCATAGCCACTTTGGATATAAGCCCTCGATATATATTTTGGGGAAATGTTACACAAAAAACGATCAAATTCCTCGGCGATAAACCCTTCAGTCCCGCATTTTTTCTATGATAAATGCAGAAAATGGGATATGCTTTTTGACAAAGTATGGGTCTAAATAGGATGTCTAAAGAGTTTTGGGGTTTTTAATTTATACAGGACATGAGTAACAGGATGTTTACTCAAAATCTTTATACGCATATTTCGATTAAATAAAAAATATTTGGAAATGTTTCTTAATTTTTATAATCTTAAATATGTATAAATTCGAATACAAATACAGTTTTTTGTATTCGATGAAATGCAAGAAGAAACAACTAGAAAACAATTATTAGTATTTCAGAGTTACGTCTTCCTACGTAGATCCAAGTTACTGAATTTGTTGTTTTGAATAATACTTGTTACATATGTACAAAAAATACTATCTCTGAAAAATATTTCACATAAGTGAGAAATATAACAAAAATTTTAGTAAGTTAAAACTCATTTCTTATTGTTTCCCAACTTTAAAGTAGATTTTAAAATAGAGACCTACTCGCAGAGAAAAAATGCATTTCGTAGAAACGAAATTTTAGACACGTGAACATCGTTTTCGAGTTTCTTTTGTGGGAAAAAATTAGTTTGTTTGCGGTAAACATGTCATCATTTGTTGTAAGTGAACAAAGAGAAATAAGTTTATGTATATCAAACAGTTTTCTTCGTTTGTCAAAATAGATTTGTATTATAATTGCAAACTCCCAAAACATTGGAAGTAACAGAAACCGTTGTTGTTGTATCTGTGGTGAAAATGGGGCACATCGGTTCAGATTCCAGCTCCATAAAAATGTCCAATTGCAAATTTTACATCTTAGCGCTCTACAAGCATCAAACAAATTATTTGCTTTAATTAAGAATATTTTAGATTTCATTATGATATCATAGTGATTCTTATCTACACTTTTTTAAAATTACAAAACGCTTTTGTTATTATATTTCCAAACTTGTATTGCAGTACACCATTAAAAGTTCATAAGATATAGCTCTAGTCGAATGTCAAGAAGTGGTATCGGTTAATAAAATGAAAATTTTACGAACAATTTGGTGTCCATTAGCGAAATTAGTACAATTCGTTTAGTTTGTTTGTATTTTTCATAACCTTTGTCCGAAATTCAAGAAGCTTTTTATGTAATTTACATGATTTTACTGCAAAATTGCAATTTCAGACGATTTATTTTAAAAAGACCTTAAAAATTCTATATTTTATTGCTTCAGAAAGTCTAGAAGGTTTTAAAAAGTATATGTTCGAAACCTCTCTGGGGGGTTTGAACCCCCAAAACCCCCCCTGCGCACGGCCCTGACGTTCTTAATGCAAGAGTGGCCCAAACAATATTACTGTCTAACTGAGATAAATAATTTTCACATTTTACTAAATTTATTTAAGTAGCGACAGATTTATTTTCTTTTATGATTTTCCTACTGTCTAACTGAGATAAATAATTTTCACATTTTACTTAATTTATTTAAGTAGCGACAGATTTATTTTCTTTTATCATTTTCCTAAAATGCATTTTACTTATAACAGATTATTTTCTATATGGCTTAGGATACTGTTGACTAACTTTTTGTATATTACTTCTTCATATATGTACATTAAAATCGAAAAATGGCTAGATTGTTTTTCATGTTTAGTCTAGCGTGAACTAAGTTAATTTACTACAATTGAGGAAGTGAAAGATGGTCCGACATAGCCGTCCCTCCAAAGTAAAATACGCACAAATGCACAAAGACATAATAGCTAGAGGTGGTGATATGATTTGTTTGTTCCACAAATACGCCAAAAAAGCAATATTTTTTGACATTTCGGTTATTATATCTCAATATAAATGCGAATTTTCTGAACCAATTGTTATCCAATTCTGAAATTTTGATATTTTTAAAGAATAGAATAAGAATGTTAAAGGATTAAGGATATTTTTATTTTTTAAATACTTGAACACATACCACGAGATGTAAAACCTTTCAGACATTAACGTTACAATCTGCAAACTCATTCAAGAGTTATTCCATCATTGACAAACCTAACTCTGTACAAAACCTCACATATTTGGACCACTGTAAAACACGAACAACGAGTTTTAAAATTCATTCTGAGAGGATGAATTTTAGTTTATAGTTTTTGGTCGCTTATCTGTATCTAATATCATAAACATTACTTTCGAACAAAATACTTGGTACATGCCCGTATCAAAGATTTATATCAATTTCAAATGTTGTTCACATTCCCAACTACCAGCATCAGTTATAAAACATTTAACACATTATCAATTATCGTAAGTGTGAAAAAACAAACAAGTAGTAGGAATTCCAAACGGGAGGAGATCTTCAAACCGAGGATTTCAAGATTTTTAAAACAACACCACTGAAGTCCAAATGTCTTCTTATAGGCAGAAGATCATTGTCGGCTACTCCAAACGTATGTAGATATAGAATTTGATAGTCAGAAAATCAAAGTTGTTCAATCAGTTCGAAATTTAGAAGTTAGTTTCAAACAACAGTTCAACCTTACCAACTCATATAAATGACATTGCGTATAATATCATGCTACGAGTACTATGGACAACTCAATTATTCACACCTCAAATAATAATGCAACTTCTTGTCAAAACATACATCATTCTGATAATCAGTCAGATAAGGAGCAGGAGTGAGAAAAATATCTTCTTAAGAAAGAATTAAAACGTTAACATTTTAAATTACAATAATATTATCATATTAACCAATATAACCCAATGTTCCCATAATTTCATATTATTATCTCATACAATAATTTGTTGGGAGTGGGAATCCATTGCCAAAATTTATAATATGTTATGTATGTTTTATGTTAGGCATATTTGACCAGACATCTTGAATATCATAATCTTCCAAAGAATGGTAAATCTCTGCCTACTTTGACACACAAAACAAGCACAATAATAAGGTTCATGCTACAAAAGGGTCCGAAGAGTGCAAATTGTATTGTATCGGAGGACAGTGCAACTTCATGTCCTAAATGTACATGTGTGTGACGACGATCATCGTTGCGAGATTTGTGGCTTTGTGTCCAACACAAGAGTGAGTGTAAGCTTTTAAATGTCTACCATATAAATCATAACATTAACAGTGTACTCCCCGCATGGGTGACCCGATGACACAGGTAAGTTTTGTGCAGATGTTAATAAAATATTGAAATGTAGTTAAAATTAATTCATTTACAGGGCCTTGAAACAGTAACAACACCTTGTAGCCAAAAAATAAAAATAAAATGTGTCCTCGTTTTACTTAATTTCCTTTTCCGAATCTTTTTTAAATGTGAAAATTTGATGCATTATTTCTAACAAATAATGTCTATAGTTGGTCTGAAATTTATAACGACCTCAAGCGATTTTAGTAATCTTTACATTTCTTAGTCTCGAAATTAGAAATTATCGAATGACATCCCTACCAAATCATAAATTATATCTCTTCCCAACGTCCCACAGTCTTCAACGAAAGGAGGCAACTGCGGGCAAAAAACAGACCGTAACAAGTTTTTAATTTTATGAGTTGCGTCGCTTCTGAGCATCAATTTTTAAATGGTTTAAACGATTTTAATCGAATTATAATTAATTTCCTAACGATCAATGGAATTATTTCTAGGCTCTGTTATGTCCAGTTTTCTAATAAATTTTATTAGAAAACTTATTAGTTGCAAGTGGTTATACCCTACTCCGGGTCATTCTGCATTTGCTTTTAGCACCTAAATCAATTTGTCATAGCGACACAAATTTCTTTAACACATTGAGTGCCACGTCGTACGTTTCCGTACGACAGTGATTGCTTTTACTTAATGTTTGGTCTCCTGGGAAGGTTTGCGTCAAAACCGCTTGACACTCAATGTGTTAAAGAAATAATGAGTTTTTTTAATTTGTACTTAATTCTTTCTTTAATTCGACAATAGCTAGAAACATGAAATTTGGAATGTACATCACCCCAATTGCGTAGAAACTTAAAATAGAGGAATCTCGCAAAATTCATAGTTTTGAGGGATACAATAGGAAGAGACGGAAAATTGTACTTTTAGGCGGGAAGCAATCGACTGTACTTAGAATCATGAAATTTAGTCTTTACGCTCGTCTTTCATTCATTGGTCTTCAGATGTAGAATGTGTTGATCCAACGCAAGGTTTGTTTTCAGATGTAGTCTTAGATAATACAATGAGTTTACCTCTTGAATTTCTTTTCCATCCACCTTTAGGCAAAAGTTTGAATTGAAACCACCATGTGGTCTAAAACGTATCAATTTAGTTTTTTTTTTGTTTATAAAAGACTTACTTATTCTCATATATTCAATTATCAGAGCTAAGTCAAGCTCCGAACAAGGTTTAACTCCAGTTTCATATTTGTATGGATAAAAAATACATACAGCGTACATAAACAGCTTACTCTCTAGATCATTGATATACATATATAAAAACCCCTGAGAAACCGATTTGCTCTTATTATCTTTGATTTGACCAAATTGATTTCTGTTTTCCACGTAGGATTGAAAAAGTAATAGAACATCGCCACAAATGCAATAATACTGAAGCTTCTGTATCAAAATCTTTTGGTCAATCACATCAAAAGCTTTAGTCAAATCAATGAAATTTCCAGTAACACTATGATTTGGGTTGTTGCTTCATCCGTGCCACAACCCTTCCATATGCCATATTGGCAGCCACTAAGTAAATCGTTTCCTACCAAATATGCAACTATTTGACGGCGAAGAATTCTACCGAAATTGGACGAAACGTATCAATCGTGGTCGAGTTTTTCTTTGTATGGGTACAACTTTATGTGTCATTGAAATAGCATCATATGATTTCGCAATTATCATTTTATTGAAAATTTTAACCAAATGTTAAGCAATACTGTTGATACACTTTTTTAATGCTTTGGGCAATATGTCCGCATCTTTTACATAACAATACAGTGCATATTTAATCTTCCGCTTCATCTCTAGTAGTGAAATTAAGTACTTATAGAGAGTTACAACGTTCTACATTTCTCAGCCAAAGGCTGCCAAGGCAGAAAATCTTTACTTTACGTAACCGTCTTTGGACACATCCTATAGGAGAAAATCTTTAATCCCTGCCGAATGCCGGCAACGAAGAAACTTTTACTTTGCACAGCCAGTTTTAGACATACCCCATAGGTGAAAATCTTTATTTGTGACATCAAGCAAGCAATATCCTACTGTTTTTAGCTAAACGTCATTTTAGTATTAAATGTTATTGTTCTGTGCAATATTTCATTTCGCTTGTCTTGATGTGGGCCCCACATAATTTTAGTTTTCCAGAAAATAATCGATTTTCTATTTCCCTGTTATCGTCTGAGCCATCATCAGTGATTATGTGTGTTGATTTTTATATTTTTTATAACTCTAAATTATTTGCAATTGGAGATTGTAATTGCCGCTAGGTTGCAAACAAGTAGAACCCCTGTAGAGATGGCGATGACTCATTTTACGAGGAAATAATGAACATACACTCTGTCATAGAATAAATAGATGTGCCTACTTTTCACAAGGTCTGCAACACATGTGGATACATACATCTATGGGAGACTTCAAATTACAGACATGAAATTAAAATTCTACAGAATTTGGCATAATATAATATAATCATAATGAGACAGGCATACATACAGTGGTGGCCAAAACTTATGCCACTAAGGGTGTCTTAGGTTAATAGGCTCTGTATGTTTGTAAATTTGAAACACAAAGAAAGCAATGATGTTTAAATAAGTATTAATACAGCATTCAGATTTCAAATAATTGACAAAATTCACATATTCTGTTATAATTACTTTATTATCGGTATTTTTATCGATAAATATACAAATTGGTGTGGACAAAACATATGTAACTCAACAACTTTGTTTTAAAAGACGAAATTTTTGAAATTTATTTTGGTCTGTCGATGTTCGTATTAGTAAATAATAATCCTGTGTAGGGAAATTTTTAAGAATATTCAGTTTTATTTTGTTATTTTTTCAATTGGAGTTAAAATAGAATTTGTATGAAATGGCATGCGATAAATTCGGATCTTAGCTCATACAACGAATTGTGATTGCTTATTTTTGTGGAATATAACACAGAGACATTGTCCAGAAATTCAATATTCATAAAAGTTAAATATTTCGAATTATTTCTATTTTTTTAATTAAAATTTTTTGTTGTACACCGAGGTGGTTGATAGCGTAAGATAAGTGGTCGGACGGATAATTTTATGAACAGACTTGAGAAAAACGACTCATTTTACTCTTCCTATAAACGAACTGAACAATTGCAAGTACGAATTTCTGCCTTTAAAAGCTGACGCACGTTTCGTGTTTTGTTTCACTGTCAAACATCTTCAGTTTGGTCTATAATTTAGCCATGAATCGTCTTACAAACGAACGACGCTTGCAAAATATTGAATTTTATTATCAAAATGCGTGCTCTGTTAAGAATGTTCATCGCGCGCTTCCATTTTATGGTCAGTTTAATCGACCCACTGAAGCGGCTATTCGGGCTATTGTGACTAAATTTCGCACCAAATTTACATTGTTGGACATTAAACCACCAACACGTTTACGTAGAGTGCGAACTGAAGGAAATATCGCAGCTGCATCGGCCAGTGTTAATGATGACCATCAATTATCGATTCGTCGTCGTTCGCAGCAATTGGGCCTCTGTTACTCAAAAACGTGGAAATTCCAAAATTAGACTAAGAAGAGGACCATTTGAGGCGCAGTCAAGGTCAGCATTTGCATGAAATAATCTTCAAACATTAAATTATATGGACCGTACTATCGTTTCAAATACAGATTCCATGCATTTTTCTGAATTTTATGTTTTTTTTTTTTTAACTTTCCTATAGCTTTTAAAAAATCACCCTTTGGCGTTCGATACCTTGGATGGTTTAACCAAACTACGTTTAACTGTTAGGGGAAAAAAATAACCTATTATAACCTATTCTTGACAGCTCTCACGGGAGCATCAAATCGAGCTTTAAAGAACCGTTTTGAATAAAGTTGAATTACATTAAGTTGGCTGTTTTGGTATTACAACTAGTGTATCATCAAAACTGATACCGGTGAGGTCCTTCAGACCATAATGTTAATATACGAACTATACACTACAAATATCATGAATGTTCTGACCATTTTCACATGCGGACTAACCATGAGAATAAGGTGAAACCGCAGGTCCAGTTGCCCGGATGTTCTTCCAATGTATATTCCATAGGTTTTTTGGACCAGCATTTTTGTCGAACTGTTTCTCACATATTTTAAAAGATTTTACACTGTCTCCTTGCAATTCAATTGTCTCCTTTAAAAACCTTTAAAGAATAAAATACATATTTAGAAAGATTTACCTGCAAGAATTTGCACTCTTGGAAGATAGGATCCATTTAGTGCAAAAACTCAGATTTTTCATTTCCAAAACAGGAATTACTGTTTTATTTCGCATTAACTTTTGAAAAGTATATATATCACCAAGCTAAATTTTATGCCAATCGGAGTTTATTTGCCGGAACTATACTCATAAAACCCTAATAATACCTGATTTTGAAGATAAGCTCTCCCGGCTATCCTTGGAGATTAAAGGCTCCACTTGCGGCCGCCTCATCCGTTTTTAAGTTATGATGTAAACGTCAACTTCTTATTTCGCCTTGACTGTTCTAGTACTTACATAGGGAATCACGTTGTCGACTCCATCCCAGTTTATTCTTCATGTTTTGATTTTAAACAGAAAAATCCTGCCATAGATGAACGTTCAGTCATACGAGTGCGTACATTACAGCATTGTTAAGGGAATCACGAGGGATTAACATCAATTATGAAAATTTCTGTATACGAACGATTAGTACGTGTGTCACAAGGAAAACACAATGTTTCAGACGTGTCGGCATTAATACGGACGTGCCGCCGATTACTTTTGTATATCAAAGTTGGTACATATATCAACATAATTGAGATTGTTAATGAACTTGATTCTTTGGATCATAACTATATGAGTATATCCAAACAAAAGTGGAAAAATAAACATTAACGTTTTAAATATTGTTTCAGTGAGAAGTAATATTATAGCACGAGAGTTGTCATTGCCCAAAATAAAAAACATTTGCTTTCACTTCTCGAAGCTCCCGCCTTTCGAACTAATAACTAAAGGAATGAAGAGCGGACGTTCTACCTATAGCACGCTTATACATATTCTTTTGATTCTATTCTATTGATATTCTATACATAATTCATAATTCCGATACTTTTCTTTTTACATCTTCCGAAATCGCGTGGAATGAAAAATATTATATAATTCCTTTTAGTTATAGCCTTGTCACACTGCATGCGAAATCTACCTGAATTGACATAAGGTCGATTTACAAATGTCAGATCCCATACAAAATTTATATTTCAACCAGATTTCGCAGGTAGTGTAGCTATTACTTATTTCCAGACCACAGATAATATATTTTTTAATTGATTGAACTATTATTTTTGGAGAAAATTTGTATTAACCCTAGTTTTTATTCGATTACTTTCAAGTCGCAAACCGATTCATTACAAAACTAAAAATAATATGTAAATTGTAAATAACTGAATTTCCATATAAAAGTAGAAAATTATAGAAAATCATACAATAGCCAATAGGCTTTTAATACAGGGTGATTTTTTAAGAGCTTGATAACTTTTTTAAAAAAAAAACGCATAAAATTTGCAAAATCTCATCGGTTCTTTATTTGAAACGTTAGATTGGTCGGTGACATTTACTTTTTGAAGATAATTTCATTTAAATGTTGACCGCGGCTGCGCCTCAAGTGGTCCATCCGCTTAGTCCAATTTTGGCATTTCCACGTTTTTGAGTAACAGAGGCCCAATTGCTGCGAACGGCGACGAATCGATAATTGATGGTCATCATTAACATTGGCCGATACAGCTGCGATATTTTCTTCAGTTCGTACTCTACGTAAGCGTCTTGGTGGTTTAATGTCCAACAATGTAAATTTGGTGCGAAATTTAGTCACAATAGCCCGAATAGCCGCTTCAGTGGGTCGATTAAACTGACCATAAAATGGAAGCGTGCGATGAACTTTCTTAACAGAGCACGCATTTTGATAATAAAATTCAATGATTTGCAAGCGTTGCTCGTTAGTAAGTCTATTCATGATGAAATGTCAAAGCATACTGAGCATCTTTCTCTTTGACACCATGTCTGAAATCCCACGTGATCTGTCAAATACTAATGCATGAAAATCCTAACCTCAAAAAAATCACTCTTTATATGTAGGATTGGGTTAGTAACGGGCGTGATGGAGTAGGGTCTAGAATACAACATTGGGTAGACAAATAAAGACAGTGACATACGAGAACGAGACGACGATATGAACATGATAAAACTTTTTACAGCGACTACGGAGAGAACGACGGACTGAGACCATTCTCGCTATAGGATCCAAACAGCAAACACGTCTCGCTAAAGATTAGTTGCTAAATAATTTTTTAGTGAATTTTGTAATCCTATTTTACTTTTTCTTCATTATTATTAAATTCAAATTATATGTATTTTTAAATTAAATAAACATTTAAAAATCTAATGTTGTTACAAAAAGTGTCTAATAACTAATTTCAAACAAAAGCTAAAACATACAACTATTTGTGTTTGTGAATTATCAAAAGAAAAAAAATAAGAAGAAATGGGGACATGGGGTTTTTGTGGGGATTTCTTAAATTATTTCTGGGATATTCGAAGTTCTTTGAACTATATTTCGTATTTGATTTGAACTGGGATATTGATTTTGATTATGCAGAAGGCTTTGCTGACTTAGGGCAATTATAAAACTTAGGCAAAAAACTTTTAATGAACATATATAGAGGACACTTTGGGCAATATTTTGGCAATCGTAAGATTTTTTTCTTTATTTCTGTTTGAAACAAGTAAGTAAACTTCAGTAAACTACATGATAAAAGCTTTCACATTTATAAAACAATTTTAAAAACATAATCAAATATCAAGTCATAGTGGATTCCATGCACCAGTATAGAAGTTATAAAGGATTTAATATTACCTAGGATAGAGACAATTGTGTGGGAGGCACAAGAAGGGGCGTGTCTAAAGCGTAAATATTTATACACTCCAAGAGATTATTATGTCTTTGTGCATTTGTTTGTAACACCCAAAAGGAAGAGAAATAGACCCATTTTTCCATGCTTTATATAAGGTTACTTTCTATATATGTGTGCCACAAAATTTGAAATCAATTTTTGAAAGCTTTTTTCTCAACCAATTTTGCTCAAATTTTGCACACTTAATCAGTTTCGATGACAATACAAGGAAATGGAAAAATTTGACCAATTGGACAAAGGGGCGTGGCACCTCCCATACGAAGTTAAAACCTATTATTGAATATTGTCAGTTCTATGACACCTAGAGTGCTGAAATTTTGTGTAAGTGCATCTAGCATCAATTCGCATAGTTGTGCCAAAAAGGGGCGGTATTGGAAAAGTGGGCGTGGCACCTCCCATACGAAGTTAAAACCTATTATTGAATATTATCAGTTCTATGACACCTAGAGTGCTGAAATTTTCTGTAATTGCATCTAGCATCAATTCGCATAGTTGTGCCAAAAATGGGCGGTATTGGAAAAGTGGGCGTGGCATCTCCCATACGAAGTTAAAACCTATTATTGAATATTGTCAGTTCTATGACACCTAGAGTGCTGAAATTTTGTGTAAGTGCATCTAGCATCAATTCGCATAGTTGTGCCAAAAAGGGGCGGTATCGGAAAAGTGGGCGTGGCACCTCCCATACGAAGTTAAAACCTATTATTGAATATTGTCAGTTCTATGACACCTAGAGTGCTGAAATTTTGTGTAAGTGCATCTAGCATCAATTCGCATAGTTGTGCCAAAAAGGGGCGGTATTGGAAAAGTGGGCGTGGCACCTCCCATACGAAGTTAAAACCTATTATTGAATATTATCAGTTCTATGACACCTAGAGTGCTGAAATTTTGTGTAAGTGCATCTAGCATCAATTCGCATAGTTGTGCCAAAAATGGGCGGTATTGGAAAAGTGGGCGTGGCATCTCCCATACGAAGTTAAAACCTATTATTGAATATTGTCAGTTCTATGACACCTAGAGTGCTGAAATTTTGTGTAAGTGCATCTAGCATCAATTCGCATAGTTGTGCCAAAAAGGGGCGGTATTGGAAAAGTGGGCGTGGCACCTCCCATACGAAGTTAAAACCTATTATTGAATATTGTCAGTTCTATGACACCTAGAGTGCTGAAATTTTGTGTAAGTGCATCTAGCATCAATTCGCATAGTTGTGCCAAAAATGGGCGGTATTGGAAAAGTGGGCGTGGCACCTCCCATACGAAGTTAAAACCTATTATTGAATATAGTCAGTTCTATGACACCTAGAGTGCTGTAATTTTGTGTAAGTGCATCTAGCATCAATGTGCATAGTTGTGCCAAAAATGGGCGGTATTGGAAAAGTGGGCGTGGAACCTCCCATACGAAATTAAAACCTATTATTGAATATTGTCAGTTCTATGACACCTAGAGTGCTGAAATTTTGTGTAAGTGCATCTAGCATCAATTCGCATAGTTGTGCCAAAAATGGGCGGTATTGGAAAAGTGGGCGTGGCATCTCCCATACGAAGTTAAAACCTATTATTGAATATTGTCAGTTCTATGACACCTAGAGTGCTGAAATTTTGTGTAAGTGCATCTAGCATCAATTCGCATAGTTGTGCCAAAAAGGGGCGGTATTGGAAAAGTGGGCGTGGCACCTCCCATACGAAGTTAAAACCTATTATTGAATATTGTCAGTTCTATGACACCTAGAGTGCTGAAATTTTGTGTAAGTGCATCTAGCATCAATTCGCATAGTTGTTCCAAAAATGGGCGGTATTGGAAAAGTGGGCGTGGCACCTCCCATACGAAGTTAAAACCTATTATTGAATATTGTCAGTTCTATGACACCTAGAGTGCTGAAATTTTGTGTAAGTGCATCTACCATCAATGTGCGTAGTTCTGCCAAAAATGGGCGGTATTGGAATAGTGGGCGTACCACCTCCCATACGAAGTTAAAACATATTATCGAATAGTGTCAGTTCTATGACACGTATAGTGCTCAAATTTTGTGTAAGTGCATCTAGCATCAATGTGCGTAGTTGCGCCTAAAATGGGCTTTAATGCAAAAGTGGGCGTGGCACCTCCCATATGAAGTTAAAACCAAAATTACACCTACTGTAATTTTGTGTAAGTGCATCTAGCATTAATGTGCGTAGTTGTGACAAAAATGGGCGGTAATGGAAATGTGGGCGTGGCACCTCCCATACGAAGTTAAAACCCATTTTCGAATATATGCCGTTCTATGGCAGATAAAAAACTGAAATTTTGCAGTAATTTTTCCTTCTACAAAAGATAACTAAAAAAGAATTTCTAGGCCCAATAGAATTCTGCTTGCATAAAGCATGGATTTGAAAAAAGAATTTTTTTTTGATTTACTAGTTAATTATACCGATCGTCTTAGAATCACTTTTTGAATCGATTTAGCAATATCCGTCTGTCCGTCCATCTATTCTTGTAATCACGATTCAGGTCGCAATTGTAGCCAGAACTAAATGAAACTTTGCACAACGAAGTTTTTCGGGACAAGGACGAACGCTATTTAATTTGAAGAAAATCGGTTCAGATTTAGCTATAGCCCCCATACGAATTTCACTCCCGATGTGACTCTTTTCACTCTAGATACCACATATTACAACAGATTTTCTTCAAAATTGGCAGAACATCTTATACTTAAACTAGAAACACGTGTGGTAAAAATGTATTGTAAGATTTATATATAGCTCCCATACAAATTTCGCTCCCGATTTGACTTTTTCCGCTCTAGAAACCACATATTGTATCGGATTGTCTTCAGGTTTGGCAACACATCTTATATTTCAACTAGAAACAACTATGGTAAATATATGTCAGATCGGGGGTATATTCACTTTGTCATTCCGTTTGTAACACATTGAAATATTCATCGGAGACCCCATAAAGTATATATATTCTGGGTCGTGGTAAAATTCTAAGACGATATAGCCATGTCCGTCTGTCCGTCTGTCTGTTGAAAGCACGATAGCGGCCGAACCAAATGAGCTAGGAGGTTCAAATTTTTCCTAAATGTGTCTTATGGTTGTAGATCGGTTGGGATTGAAAGTGGACGAAATCGGCCCAGAGGGAAAAAATTTTCCCTCACAAGGACTGAAAATACCCCTAATATTTAGAGTATTTCAGCATGTTTTTTGAACATATTAGCTTGTATTTAGTTGATATTTGCAATGCGCATTCCCTCTATAGCATAAAAGGGCACCATAGAGTGATTTTTATTTGTAGGGGCCGAAATGGGACAAAAAGGGATAAAAATGGTACCTATCAAACGACAACAGATAGAAACACGAAATTTGGCGTGTACATTCCTCTAATAGAGTAGATACATAATATAAAAGTATTTTTTCTAAATTCGTACTTTTAAGGGGTTAAATGGGGATAGTGGTACTAAAAATAGTACCAACCTAACGGCTGCAACTAGAATAATGAAATTCGATATATACATTCCTCTGATTGCGTAGACACGTAAAATAAAAGAAATTTCCAAAATTCGTACTTTTTGGGGTTCAAATGGAAAAAGGGGATAAAAATAGTACCTACCAAATGATAGCAGCTAGAATCATGAAATTCGGAGTATACATTCCTCTGACTGCGTAGACACGAAAAATAAAACGTTTTTTCCAAATTCGTACTTTCAATGGATACAATGGCTACAGGGGATAAAAATAGTACCAACTAAACGAATACAGCTAGAATGATGAAATTCAGTGAGTACGTCCCTCTAATTGTGTAGATACGTAAAATAAAGAGATTTTAGATAGTCGTACTCTTGAGGAGGCAAAATTGGAAAAAGGAATTGGAATGGTACCAACAAAATGGCCGCCGATAGAATCATGGAATTCGGTGTATACATTCCTCTGACTGCATAGCCACGCAAAATATTTTTTTTCCAAATTCGTACTTTATTTTGTTGCTTTTACGACAAAAAATGGTAGAATCATGAAGTAGTCTTATACTGCGTACGTGAGAGATAAGGTATTTTCAAAATTTATACTTTTGAAATTAAAATAGGATGGAAATACAACCAACCAAACGACTGTAGCTGAAAGTACACTCTCTATCCCCCAACATTTAGGGTATTTATGATTGCTCCCTTATATTTACTTTATGAATTGAAGTATTATATCCATTATATATATAGTATACAAATATTGGTAGCCTTGGCTTATTAATTAAATTTCTTATTTTCATACAGTTAAAATTTGTTGCGGACATTCCTCTTGTAGCTTGGAAGCACCACAAAGAAAATAAAAGTTTTGGCGGGCGAAATGGGACAAAAAGGGATAAAATATGGTACCAATGATACGACAACAGCTAAAATCATGAAATCCGGTGTGCACATCCCTCTAATTGCATGGACACGTAGAATAGAGGGATTTTTCGTAATTCGTACTTTTAAGGGATATAATTAAAAAGAGGGATAAAAATGGTGAAGTTGAAATCATGAAATTCGGTGTATACATTCTGACTATGAAGACTCGAAAAATGGTTTTTTCGAAATTTGTACATTTGGGCGGAATTTGTCTGTATCTGAAAATGCTTCTTTCTAATGGAGACTGACAATCGCCTAATATTTAGGCATGTTCACTTTCACAATTTCAGCATTTTATTTATATATAGTAGTCGATTTTAAACAGTGCGCATAAGTATACATTATAGTTTGAAATAGTATATTTGTTTACTATTACTGTTTTATAATGTGCATAAAACATCACAATTTTCGTAATATGGTACCGTGCTTCTATGTAAAGTCGACATCCTTTAATCTGCTGGTAATATTGTGGAATGCACTCCGTGGTGGAGGGTATATAAGATTCGGCCCGGTCGAACTTAACGCCGTCTTACTTGTTAGGTTTAAAGTGATTATAAAAAAAAATAAATATCAAATTGCAAATGATTTTCACTATCCGTATGGATGTTATATACGTTTTATTGTAAACAAAGTTTATGCCACTTTGTGTGGGAGGTACCAGAAGGGGTGTAGCAATTTCGCAAATATTCCATGCGAATGAAACCTCTAAAAACATTGCTAAATATCGAATTTCACAGTATTATGATCATCAGGATAGTAGTTATAACATCTTTAATGTTACGCTATTTTGCGTGATTTGTGTGGGAGGTACTGGAAGGGACTTGGCAAAACCCGTGATATTTAGTTCACTTAAAGACTATAACATCATTATCAAATACCAAAATATAGCTGATTCCGATTATCCGCGTGGAAGTTATATGGGTTTTAATTTAATATGGAATATGGGCTATTTGTGTGGGAGGTACCAGAAGGGGCGTGGCAATTTCCCCCATATTCGAAGTTTGAATTGATTCCTTAACTCCTTTCGAGACTTGTCCTGTACACCAGCCAGCCAGACGGACGGGCGGATATGGCTCAAACACCTTAAAAAGTCGTGAAACGGATTTGGACCAAACATACTTATGGTCTTCAACGCGTAACACTTTTTTCTGTCCCAAATGATATATACCCTCACTCTACAGAGTTGGAGAGTAAAGAAACGAATTTTTATAAACATTTTTATAAACATTTTGCATAACCAATATGCATAACTTTTGAACATGACCTTAAATGAAACAAGTAAAAACGGCGTTAAGTTCGGCCGGGCCGAACTTTATATACCCTCCACCATGGATTGCATTCCACAGAGGTTGTCGGTTTTCGTAGAAGTGCAGTAATATTGCAGGAAAATATAATTTTTTTAATATAGCCAAACCAAATACAAATATTGAAAAATTAATTTTATAAATAAATATAATATTTTAATTATTTCAAACCACGCTTATAAGGCAATGCTACCAATACGTAAATTCAAAAATAAATATTCTTATATTTATATTTTCAAAAATATTTTCAAAGCCAAAAATATTGGCAGATAGTGGGTGCTACAGTTGGTTGTATTTCCATTCTATTTTAATGCCAAAAGTACAAATTTTGAAAATCCACTATCAGACGTACATAGTGCAAAATAACCTCACTTCATGATTCAACCAATTTTTGCCGTAAAAGAAAAACTACGAATTTGGAAAAAAAACTTTTTATTTTGCGTGTCTATGCAGTCAGAGAAATGTATACACCGAATTCCATGATTCGCAGCTGGAATCATTTGGTTGGTACCATTTTTACCCCTTGACGTTTCTACGCAATTAGAATTTCATCATTCTAGCTGTAGTCGTTTAGTTGGTTCTATTTTTATCCCTCTGTACCATTGCATCCCTTGAAAGTACTAATTTATCTATTCTCGTCTATTTTCCATGTCTACACACTCAGAGGAATGTATACTCCGAATTTCATGACTCTAGCTGCGGTCATTAGATTGGTACTATTTTTAGCCCCTTTTTTCATTTTAACTCCAAAAAGTACGAATTTTGAAAAATCCGTGTATTTTACTTATCTATGCAATCAGAGGAATGTATGTCGTTTAATATGTACCATTTTTATCCCTTTTTTGCCCCATTTCACCCCCTACAAATAAGAATCACTTTATGGTGCAATGTTTTTGGGGAATGCGCATACCAAATATCAAGCAAATATAAACAGACATATTCAAAAAACATGCTTAAATACGCCAAAATATTAGGGAATATTAGTGCTTGTGAGGGAAAAATTTTTCTCTTTGGGCCGATTTTGCCTTATTTCAATCGCAACCGATCTACGACTATAAGACGCATTTATGGAAAATTTGAACGTTCTAGCTCCTTTCGTTTAGATGCTAGCGTGCTTTCAACAGACGGACAGACGGACGGACGGACATGGCTAGATCGTCTTAGAATTTTATGACGATCAAGAATATGTATACTTTATAGGTGCTCAGGTCGATATTTCAAGGTGTTACAAACGGAATGACAAAGTTAGTATACCCCCATCCTGGAGGTGGAGGGTATAAAAAGCCTTACGGTGCACTATGGTCCCAAATCCATTTTTTTGGCAGAAATTCAAAAAAAAAATAAAATTGGAAAGTTGTTAATGTGTATATATTTTCTTTATGGCAACACTCCAAGCAATCAAGAAAATATACTGGAGAAAATTAGGTGGCAACACCACAAACTTAAATGGTACTTAAACTTTGCGGTTCAAAGAAAGTGGGATTAATTTTGATATAAAGCAGTTTTACAAATTAATTAAAATCAAGACTTAAAAAGAAAATAATAAAGTGACTATATTATGAAAATTTACGGCAAGAGTTAGTAGTTGAAAAATTATATTTAACATTTTATGATTATTGTGGTCTGGTAAGTATTCATAGGTATTGTAATTTTGTGATTTGTAGAGAAAATAATCTATAAATGTCGTGGACCAAAAGTTATATGTATGACTCAACTTGACTCAGAGTGTAAATGTGAAAGTGTTCGTCTGAGGGGGTAGTTTATGGTGGAATTAATATCTCGTCAGCATTTTTCGGCAAACTACAAAAATTCTCATTTTATTTTAGCAAAGTTTTCGATTAGCCATAGACATATATATGATTATATCTCTGAATTAGTTTTGTGTACGAGACCGATCAATATTTTATTTAAAAGGTATTGAAAGTACCTTTAAAATGGTATACAACATCATTCACCTTTTTATACACATGTATACAGTTTACTTTATTTCTTGAAATAATTATTTAAATTGCAGTTTAAACTATACTTTTTGTATGCTATATTTTGCTTTTGTAATAATGTGTAGAAAATCACATTTCGTCAAAATAAACAACTCTTCATTCTTTTAAGCTTTCATAAAATTTTGTTTTTGGTCACCCTGTACCAATACAGGGTGATAATTATGTTGGTTATGTATTGAGTTTATATGGGAGGTGGTAGTGGGCGTGGTCCGATCGGCCCAATTTTATTTTTAATTTTTGCGTATGATATGTCTAGCAAATGTGCAAAATTATAAGACTGTATGGTTATTTTTCGACTTTATGCCATAAAAAAAGGATTTGGGACCAGTGTGCGGTGGACGACAGATAATACTGTAGCGAATAAATGAAAAAGTGCGCCATATCTGTTAGGTTGATTCGGAGATATTATGCCAATCAGTTTGCAAAAAGCTGTATCCAGATATGCGCAAAATAACGTAAGTACAGAGTGGCTAAAGTCGGGTGGGGTGTGGGGGGGGGGGGTATATATATATACAGATTGTTTGTCTAGGAACGTTATGTTGAAATTACTATTTACTTTTCATTTTTATACCCTCCACCTCCAGGATGGGGGTATATTCACTTTGTCATTCCGTTTGTAACACCTTAAAATATTCATCGGAGACCCCATAAAGTATATATATTCTGGGTCGTGGTAAAATTCTAAGACGATATAGCCATGTCCGTCTGTCCGTCTGTCCGTCTGTCTGTCTGTCTGTCTGTCTGTCTGTCTGTTGAAAGCACGATAGCGGCCGAACGAAATGAGCTAGGAGGTTCAAATTTTTCCTAAATGTGTCTTATGGTTGCAGATCGGTTGGGATTGAAAGTGGGCGAAATCGGCCCAGAGGGAAAAATTTTTCCCTCACAAGGACTGAAAATACCCCTAATATTTAGAGTATTTCAGCATGTTTTTTGAACATAATAGCTTGTATTTACTTGATATTTGCAATGTGCATTCCCTTTATAGCATAATAGGGCACCATAGAGTGATTTTTATTTGTAGGGTGCGAAATGGTACGAAAAGGGATAAAAATAGTACCTATCAAACGACAACAGATAGAAACACGAAATTTGGCGTGTACATTCCTCTAATAGAGTAGATACATAATATAAAAGTAGTTTTTCTAAATTCGTACTTTTAAGGGGTTAAATGGGGATAGAGGGATAAAAATAGTACCAACCTAACGGCTGCACCCAGAATAATGAAATTCGATATATACATTCCTCTGATTGCGTAAACACGTAAAATAAAAGAACTTTCTAAAAAAATCGTACTTTTTGGGGTTCACATGGAAAAAGGGGATAAAAATAGTACCTACCAAATGACAGCAGCTAGAATCATGAAATTCGGAGTATACATTCCTCTGACTGCGTAGACACGAAAAATAAAACTTTTTTTCCAAAATTCGTACTTTCAAGGGATACAATGGCTACAGGGGATAAAAATAGTACAAACTAAACGAATACAGCTGGAATGATGAAATTCAGTGTGTACATCCCTTTAATTGCATAGACACGTAAAATAGAGGGATTTTTCGAAATTCGTACTTTTAAGGGATATAATTAAAAAAGGGATAAAAATGGGACCTACCAAACCGCAGAAGTTGAAAACATGAAATTCGGTGTATACATTCTGACTATGAATACTCGAAAAAGGGGTTTTTCGAAATTTGTACATTTGGGCGGAGAATGAGGCGAATGGAGATATCTTTAAAATTTATACTTTTCTTATCACTTTGTCTGTATCTGAAAATGCTTCTTTCTAATGGCGACTGACAATCGCCTAATATTTAGGCATGTCAACTTTCACAATTTCACCATTTTATTTATATATAGTAGTCGATTTTAAACAGTGCGCATAAGTATACATTATAGTTTGAAATAGTAAACAAATATAGTAATGTGCATAAAATATCACAATTTTCGCAATATGGTACTGTGCTTCTATGTAAAGTCGACATCCTTTAATCTGCTGGTAATACTGTGTAATGCACTCCGTGGTGGGGGGTATATAAGATTCGGCCCGGCCGAACTTAACGTCTTCTTACTTGTTGTTATTCAAATTATCTGAGATTTTATATATTTTCGGGGAAATTTTTTCAAATGATAAGATCGTACAAAAAATATTTGTAAAGAATCAATCGGACAGAATCAGATGTCATCAGAAGTCTTCATTGTCAACAAAAGAGTGTTAAATGCGTCTCTGGTGATGGTCACTTTGCGGACGTTGGGTGCGTCCACGAATAAAATCGAATCGTGAAAATTGCTTTAAATAATGAAATAATACAGTATTATAGCCCGGAATGTTGTATATCTGATTGACATTCGACTGAATAATTATAACTTTTGGTAAAACCTTACTTAAAACTTACTAATTGACAATTTGCATTTTTTTTATTTATTTATTTATTATGAATTACAATACAAAGTAAATTTATATTCTAATTTTGGGTCCAGGGATTGAGCCGGGGTGACTAAGACCATTGTAGCTAGTTACTGCAGCGACATACAGCCTCTGGTGGGAATCGAACCCACGACCCCCACGCTGATAGCCGAGCACGCTACCAACTCGACTACCGGGGCGCTCAATTTGACATTTAAAAATAATTTTATAATCACATTAAACCTCCAAAATAGGCATGCTAAGGGTATGGCAACCCTTTCTATTATGTACCTCCAGACTCAAATGTCACCGTCATTGGTAAAATTTAAAACTTGCTATTTGATCGTGTTTTAGCAGATTATAGTACCTCCTGTACAAATAATCAGGCCCAATCTAAAATTGAAGTCTTTATAACTTCTTTAAAATTGTTCAGAAGTTCAAAGGTATATAAAAGACGGTTTAACCACACAAAAGACTAAAAGGAATATTTAGTGCAATGCAGTTTTAATTCAACTAAGTTTGCTAAACTCATATATAGAACCAATGATATGGAGAGTAGCAGCCCTGCTAGCAACAGAACCAAATAAATACTTCATTTAAAAAACGTTGTTTTCTATCGAAAAAAATTACCTCGGTCCTGAGTAAATATTTACAACAAAACTAGGACAATTTTTAATTTATGTTACTGCTACCTTCGCTGTTACGTAAAAATCTGTCTTAAGAACATATTCATAAATGGTATTATTAATAATGTCAATATATGTACCCAGCCAAAAAATTGGAAAAATTGCTCATTATCCAAATGAGCATTTTTCCCGCTTTTGAGGAAGTTCTTTTAAACAAATTACAAAAAGTCAAATATGTTTATATTCCGTAATATTTTACGAATAGCATTTTCACAAGTGAATGGGAACGAATTTTTAGTGTGGCATCACAGGGTTAAGGTGTCCACTTTGCACCCAGAAGGTCTAGGGTACGAATCGTGGCTCGGGGAAAAAACTTTTTTGTTTTATTACTTTTATATAATCAACAACGTTTAATTTTGCATAATTTTAACAATTTAAAAATGTTTGCTTAAAAAATACAAATTTATTGCTTTACTAATGTGCTTCAAATATTCCTTTTTATAATTATTAATACTTAATGCTTATTTAATTTAATATTAATTTGCGTTATGTTAATTCATACTAAATAAATATTTTGTTAAGTTTCCTATTGTCAGTTCTAACGAACAAAATGGTTTGCTTTATTATATTCAGCATTCACAACAGATATCATCATATCGAAATATCATATCAAGTCGATTAAAAAATAAACATAAGGTAACATTCTTCAAAAAAGCTTAAATACCATAAATATTGGTAGATAGTCGGTGCTACTGTTGATGTATTTCCTTCATATTTTAATTCCAAAAGTACAAACTTTGAAAATCCATTATCTCTCACGTGCACAGTGCAAGATAACCTAATTTCCTGATTCAACCAATTTTTTCCGTAAAAGTAAAAAAGAACGAATTTGGAAAATTTCTCTCCATATTTGACTTTTTCCGCTCTAGAAACCACATATTGTATCAGATACTCATCAAATTAGGCGAAATATCTTATATTTGTTCTATAAACACCCATGGTGAAAATGAGTCAGATCGGTTCAGATTTACACATAGCTCCCATACAAATTTCGCACCCGGATAGACTTTTTTCGCCCCAGAAACCACGAATTTTCACCAGATTTCTTCTAAGTGAGCATAACACGTTATATTTGAACTGGAAGTACTTATTCTGAAAGCTAGTTTATTCCATGTGTGGATATTAGGGTTTGCATTTTCCCGTTCTTTTTATTTCCCGGGAAACGGTAATTATTTTTTCAATTTCTCGGGATCCCGGGACAGCACGGGAAATCGTCAATATATCTTTTACCATGAGTTAAGCTTATTTTTCCAATGAAACATTCTCATTTTATTAAGGTGACATGTTGCTTTATTACTTGGAGATATTTTTTTAACGGATATTCCGCAAGTGAGTTGTGCTTCTCATTGGTTTGTGAAAATCATTTACTTAATGAGACCACCACCTGGAATTCATGATAGTGGTAGTGTGAAGTCAAATAATAAATGTTACCATGTTATTTTTAAATAAATTTGCATTCTATAAAATATAGGTTCTAAATGGTCTTAAGCCAGGAGAGTTACCCAGTTCAGTGAAATAAAAATTTATTTCACAACGAACGTGTTACAGAATTCAATTCAAACATATTAATTAAATGTATTTAATCAAAATTTGCAAGTGTATATTTAAGAGCAGATAATGCATTTTTGGCCTCATTGAATGTGAACGATGAATGTGAAAGCTATCTTGACCTTTTTAATACAATATTTTTACTTGCATTTTCTATAGTATTGTTTAAAATATTAAAACAACGACTGACTTCATTTATTTTAGGCGTTTGGATACACGCCCAAAATTGGATTTTTAAATTTCCGGGTTTTTAAATTTTTTCAAATGGAGTTTGACCCCGAATATGCAGCGAATTTTGGCTGCATATCCGAACGCATTTTATTTATCCGAGTTGAATTGTATTCGGATAGAAAGTGGAGTGTATCATATGGTCGGCCCCGCCCGACTTCAACCTTCCTTACTTGCGTTCATTTGGACCGATTTCGCCCAGTTGTAATTCCAACCGATCTACGACTAAAAGACGCATTTATGGAAAATTTTGACGTCCTACCTCCTTTCGACATGGCTAGATCTTCTTAGAATTAGGTCGTCGTAGAATTTTATGACGACCAAGAATATAACTTTATAGGGTCACTTATGGTGAAAATAGGTCAGATCGGTTCAGATTTATATATAGCTCCCATTAAAATTTCGCTCCCGATTTGACTTTTCTGCTCTAGAAAACACATATTTTAACAGATCCTCATCAAATTAGCGAAATATCTTATATTTGTTCTATAAACACCCATAGTGAAAATGGGTCCGATCGGTTCAGATTTATAAATAACTCCACGCAAATTTCTCTCCCAGCTTGACTTTTTCCAACCCAGAAACCACGTACTTTCAGAGAATTTCTTCAAATTGAGCTTAACACAACAAATATTCTTCTCGATTTAACAAATTAATTAGCCTATGATTATGAAGTATACAAAAATCCTTCCCCTTCCTTCAATTTTTTACCGAATTGAATTGTATTTGGATAGAAAGTGGAGTGTATCATATAGTCGGCCACGCCCGACTTTAGCCTTTCCTTACTTGTTTTTAAATTGAAACCCGTTATCTATCGCTATCACAAGATGTTAGATTTTAGCATTGTGTAGAATTTCAAATACAAACTTGACATTTATTAAACCTTGATATTTATTAAGAAAATTCATTATGGTAAAATCTTAAGTGTATGTGTTTCAATGAAATTTCATTAATATACATTATGTACTTGAACAGTTACTATTTCTATCACGTCTTATTCAATAGGTCGGGCCTTACCTTTCTAAAGTATGTTTCATTTAACTTGGAAAAGGTTTCATTTCATCTGAAAAAGATTTAATTTAATCTGAAAATGCTATAATTGGTCAGTAGCGGTGAACACACAGCGAAAAGCACGTGTAATTAACTTTAAAATAAGTTCTCATTCTTTCAATTGTGCGTACGCGTTTTCACACTATACCATTTTCAACTTTCCTACCTCGGCAGTTTTTTTCTTGATTTTCAGTTGGTCATGTCTTTTTTTTAAATGTCGTTTTTATAAAAAGTAAAGTATTTTTAATAGAAGAATATGTGTGGACAACATCGCAAAAATCGAAGATTTAGTGTTTTATAAGACTTCTTCATGTTATTAATGTTTTCACTTGCTTGAGAGAACGGGGTTCTCAAGCTCCATGAGAATGTATCACTTTTAATATAGATGTTCCTAGACTATGACGTTCCTAATTTTACCTCATTCTGCTGTAGTTAGGGTTTTCATTTTCCCGTACTTTTTATTTCCCGGGAAACGGGAATTATTTTTCGCTTTCCCGGGATCCCGGGACAGGACGGGAAATCGTCAACATATTGTTTGCTATATAAAAACTTATTATATTTCTCATTTATAGAAATAACCCTCATCCTATTTGTAGAGAAATCCTCCTGGTTCAAAAGACTCAATGGGAATACAGAATATGAGATAACACCACCGTTCCCTTCACTCATCATTCATTCCATCACCCTAGCTCCTAAATCCCTTTCTTCAATATGCCGAATTTAGTTAGCATCTAGTGAACTCGTCGATTGTGCCCACTACTAACGGGCATACTTAACCTAACCTAAGCTATAACAAGTAAAGAAAGGCTAAAGTCGGCCGGGGCCGACTATATGATATATCCCACTTTCTATCCGAAAGCAATTCAACGCGGTAAAAAAGTGAAAAGAAAGAATTTTTGTATGTTTCCTAATCATAGGCTAATATTACCTGGTCCAATTTGTCAAATCGGAAATATTTATATCGGAGCTATATCCATACATGGAATATAGTGACTAACTTTCAAAATAAGTTCATAAGTGTGAAAATTCGTTCTTTCTGGTCTATTTGAAATTTGTATGGGACATTTTTGGGGCGAAATTTGTATGGGAGCTATATGTAAATCGGAACCGATGACCGATTTTCACCATGGGTGTTTCCAGTTGAAATATGAGATATTTTGAAAGATTTGAAGAAGATCTGTTAAAATATGTGGTTTATATAGTGGAAAAAGTGAAATCGGGAGTGAAATTTGTGTGGGAGCTATATATAAATCTGCACTAATCTGACCTATTTTCACCACAGGTGTTCCTAGTTTAAATAAAGGGTGATTTTTTAAATGCTCAGGAAAGTTTTTCAAAAAAAAAAAATACATGAAATTCAGAAAAATGCATTAAATCTTTATTTGAATCGATAGTACGGTCCATATAATTTAATGTTTGATAATTATCTCATGCAAATGTTGACCTTGACTGCGCCTAAATGGTCCATCCGCTTAGTCCAATTTTGGCATTTCCACGTTTTTGAGGCCCAATTGCTGCGAACGGCGACGAATCGGTAATTGATGTTCATCATTAACACTGGCCGATACAGCTGCGATACTTTCTTCAGTTCGCACTGTTCGTAAGCGTGTTGGTGGTTTAATGTCCAACAATGTACATTTGGTGTGAAATTTAGTCACAATAGCCCGAATAGCCGCTTCAGTGGGTCGATTGAACTGACCATAAAATGGAAGCGCGCGATGAACTTTCTTAACAGAGCACGCATTTTGATAATAAAATTCAATAATTTTCAAGCGTTGTTCGTTTGTAGACCAAACTGAAAATGTTTGACAGTGAAACAAAAGACGAAACGTGCGTCTGCTGTTTAAACCAGTGTTGCCAAAAAGATAATAGCTAAAAAATATTTACAAGATGTTTTGACAAATCTGAAGACAATCTGATACAATATGTGGTTTCTAGAGCGGAAAAAGTCAAATCGGGAGCGAAATTTGTATGGGGGCTATATCTAAATCTGAACCGATTTAATCCATTTTCAACACAGATGTTTCTAGTAGAATTATAAGGTAATGCAAGTTAATTTGAAGCAAATCAAGAGAAATATGTGGTCTCTAGAGCGAAAAGTCAAATCGGGAGCGAAATTTGTATGGGAGCTATATATAAATCTGAACCGATCTGACCTATACTCACCATGGTTGTTTGTAGTTTAAATATAAGATGTTTTGCCAAATCTGAAGACAATCTGATACAATATGTGGTTTCTAGAGCGGAAAAAGTCAAATCGGGAGCGAGGTTTGTATGGGAGCTGTATATAAATTTGAACCGATCTGACCTATATTCACTATGGCTCTTTCTAGTGAAAATATAAGATGTTTTGCCAAATCTGCAGACAATCTGATACAATATGTGGTTTCTAGAGCGGAAAAAGTCAAATCGGGAGCGAAATTTGTATGGGGGCTATATCTAAATCTGAACCGATTAAATAGCGTTCGTCGTTGTACCGAAAAACTTCGTTGTGCAAAGTTTGATTTGGTTCTGACTACAATGGCGACCTGTATCGTGATTACAAGAATAGATGGACAGACGGACATTGCTAAATCGACTCAAAAAGTGATTCTAAGTCGATCGGTATAATTAACAGTGGGTCTATCTCGTTTCCTTTTGGGCGTTACAAACAAAGACATAATACTCCCGTGGAGTGTATAAAAATGAAATAATTTTTTCCAAGGATGAAAAACGAATTAATTAAGCATATTTTTTAAAATAAGAGGTTCTTTGAAAAAAATAATAACTTTTTAAAACAGACAACGCATTTATATTTTTAAAAATTCTGAAATTAAATTAACTCAAAATATTAATATAATGTATGTGTAACCCTCCATTCGGTTATATTAACTTCATATCAATTCTCAATAGTAAATTAACATATTCAAGGTGGAAGATTTGTATCGCCTAGCTGACACATACCTAATTAAAAGTTTGGTACCTTTTTTGGAAAAATTGCCGCGGGAATTTCGTACAAATTTCCCGGGATACGGGAAACAAAACATATAAAAATTTCCGGGATTTTTCTCGCGGGAAATCCCGGGATGCAAACCCTAGCTGCAATACAATGTTTGCAGAGCGCAACGAAATCAAATCGGGAGACACACTTGCACGAAAATCTGAATCAGAGCCGGTTTTTTGAAACAAGTTTATTCCAACAAATGCGTAGAACGTCTTTCCAATTCGCTTAATAACCTTATTGACAATATCTGAACTAATACTACTCAGAAAGCTCAAAAAATACGTATAACAACGATAATATGAATTCAAAGGGAAGTGATTGAAAAGTTATAACGGATGTAGCAAATTTCGTGTACATAATTCAATGTAGCTTTCCCCTTCACGGTCGGTGAGACATGTGAGGGAATGAGTAATATTATCATTAATATGTAATATAACGCATACGCCACCAGGGTAATTGGATTGATCATGGGTAGTTAGGTTGGGTCACGGCCAATACAGTTAAACAAATAATTTCCGATCAATTCATGGAATTGTCAATGACTTTGGATTGTTTAATGATTATTTGCAAAATATTTCGTCACTAGGACAAGCCTTATGTGAGTGCTTCAGAAAACACCGATAAAAATCATATTTTTTCTGAATCAATAGACCCTTGAAATTACTTTATATATAATTGTTTAGCCTTGTCTTACATCGTTAAATCGACTCAGCTGGTGACTCTAAGCCGATCTGTAACCAAAAGTTGGGTCTAAATCGTCTCTTTCTTAGTCCTACAAACATTTGGCGTGAAACCAACTTATAATAACCTATTTCATGAATAAGTTTATACTAGCAGAATATGAAGAACTGAGTACACAGATTTTTAATGTTTGGCAACTAAACTCAAAATTTTATATCTCACGATATAATATTTCGGTTTTTATACCCTCCACTAGGGTATTATGTCTTTGTGTATTTGTTTGTAAAACCTAAATGGAAACGAGATATTCAGATCGTATCGTCACTATTTTTAATTTATTTTTATATTTTTTAGTTTCCCTATAAGAAACACCTCTGTTTGTATATTTTTTGAAAATGCGCATGACAGATTGTCATATATTGCATCTGATTCCTTTCCCACTCGTGGTCAGACCATGTGATTATACCCTACACCACAGGGTATAATGACTTTGTGTACTTTATAACACCTAAAATGAAACGAGATAGACTCATCGAGATATACCGATCGACTTAGAATCACTTTTTGAGTCGATTTAGATCGCAATTGTTGTTAGAACTAAATGAAACTTTACAAAGTTTTATGGGATAAGGACTAACGCTATTTAATTTGAAGAAAATCGGTCCAGATTTAGATATAGATTCCATACAAATTTTGCTACCGATTTTACTCATCCCTCTCTAGAAACCACATATTTCAACAGATTTTCTTACAATTTGGCAAAACGCCATATATTTCAACTAGAAAAAGCTCTGGTAAAAATATGCCACATCGGTTCAGATTTATACAGAGATCCCATACAAATGTCTACTCCGATTTGCCTGTTTCAGCTCTACAAACCACATATTTTAACAGATATTCTTTGAATTTGGCAAAACAACTTATATTTCAACTAGAAACAGCTCTGGTGAAAATGGACCAGATCGGTTTATATATATTTGAACTAATTTGAACAGATTTTCTTCTAATTTGGCAAACCAGCTCATATTGCAAATAGAAACATCTATTGCGAATGTGGGTCACATCGGTTCAGATTTATATATAGCTCCCATTTAAATGTTTCCCCCGATTTGATTCATTCCGCTCTAGAAACCACATATTTAACAGATTTCCATCAAATTTGGGAAAGCGTATTATATTTCAACTAGAAAACCTATGCTAAAATGGATCAGATCAGTTCAGATTTATATATAGCTTCCATTCAAAGTTTGTACTCAAATTTTCTTGCATATATAGAAGTATGCAATTTGTAGTATATTCTGCTTTTATAGATTGAAATTTTATAGGTTCAAATTTAACGACCTTTTCTAGGGTATCATATAGTCGTCCACGCCCGACTTTAACCTTCCTTACTTGTTCTTATTTTGGACACTCAGATTTTAGATCAAACGACTTGGCGGATTGTCTAATTGGGTTTTAAGTGCCCACCACAAATACGACAGTATAATGGGGATGGACAACAAACGGACCGTTTATATACCAAGTCGACATGGGCACGACCTACTAAATCCTATCTTCATACAAACTGTTTCCTGACAAAAATCCCGAAAAAAAGGATTTTGTTATTTTGATTTTGAATGTAGCATGAGAAATTAATGTGATCCTTAATGTGAGGTTATCCTAGTTTGATTGTTTGATAATGTGTGGTTGTGTGGAAAACGAGAAACCATCAGCGACGAGTATGTGAGAAACAAACAAGAAGCGGAATTCGCGGCCTATGCCATGGCGAACAACTACAAGAACAATGAATTGACTGTCGTGGGGAAATCTCATTACATCATATGGATCATGTGACAGGTACGGGGAGATATCGGAAATCGGAATACGGAGAGATCCAATTATTTGTGAGTTTGTAATTCCTTTCCCTTGAAATGTCAACACTAGTCGGCAAATTTTACAGACTTACCCCCCCAGAGTCACTTAACACTCCGTATCAGTCTTTCCTCGTCGTCTTACGTAAGAAAGTGGAGTCATTTATTTGTCCCATAATAGTCCAACTGTAGTTGCAACAGTAGCATAATAAATCTCCACGAATTCTCCAACTGACTAACGCACCCAGAAAAATTCTTAGATATTTTCAGATCAGAAAAAAGCTTTACAAAACAGCATTTTCGGAGCAATAGGTACTTATCTCAATACACATCACAGTGGATGTTACAATTTGATATGCGACGAATTTCAGTAAAACTTGTCAGTTCAAAATGTATGGTGTTCAGCCTAGTTGAACTAGTCAATTTACGGTAAAAGCGGGTTTATGAATAAGCAGAAGATTAGAGATTAATATACATCATTCTGTCAATCCTTTCCATAAAGTTCCATTAATTCGAATCTGCACAAATATTCTAGCTTTGATATTTTCCATCGAATGAAAGATTAGTTTCTTGAAGAAATGTACTATATTATTTCTTTGAGTACAAGGTCCAATTTGAAACTTTAAATTTGTCGCAGTTGTAATTCGATTTTGCCTTAACATAAAATGAATCTTGTCTGATGAATGTTAACGGAGGAACAAAAAGCTATTCGTGGATGTTGTTATACGTCTTCTTCCGCTACTCGATTCCAGATTTATCTGCGCTACTGCAGTAGTTACTACAACCACCATTGACACAATTACTTGCACTTTGCTTTCCCAAAGTCTTTCTTTGCTTTTGTCAGAGTTTCTAGTTTCTGCTCTATCTTAGTATGCTAGAGTTGTGTTGTAACAGACGAAAATAGATTTACGCACATGTTTTTTTTTGTTAAAATTCAAATGATCTGATACGTATATTAGAGTGGCTTCAAAAAATACTGTCGATGTACATTCGACATTATAGATTTATATGGAAGTTATAATTTTTAGCCTCTTGTGGTACTACAAGTTATGTTTGTATTCATTTGTATGACTTCATATCACTAAAAGTATTAAGTAAAAAGGCGTTAAGTTTGGACTGGCCGAATCTCTTATACCCTCCACCACGGAGTGCATTCCGACAGTATTGCCGACAAATCAGAGGCTGTCGACATTGCATAGAAGTGAAATACCATATTAGGTAAATTGTGATATTTTCAAGGTACATTACGATATTTGTTTACTATTTCGTACTATCTCTCAGGGCCGATATTCTACAGCTTCAAGTACAGATACTGAATAGGTCATGTTTCACGTCCACAATGGAATAAAGCTCATAATTTCATGATTATTGCTACGGCCGCTTGGTTGCTACCAATTTTATACCAGTTTGATCCTAAAGGTACGTATATCAAAAGATATCCTTATGTTTCGTGTCTACGCAGTCAGAGCAAAGTGCACACCAAATTTTACTATTCTAAGTTATCCCCTTTCGTCCCACTTTCCCCCTAAAAGTAAAATTTGTTAAACATTACTTTTTTTGGGGCTACACAGTCAGATGAATTTATACACCGAATTTCATGATTTCAACTTCAGCGGTCTGTTTGGTACCGTTTATATCCCAAATTTCCAATAGTATCAATTAAAAGTACGAATTTTGAAAATATGCCAAAAAAAAAGCGTTAAATATATAGTAGGCAGCTACTGGTCATCTCTAATATACTTTTTTCACATGTAAATGCACATATGTAAGTTCTGTTACATATTTATAGGAACTTTTCGGGTGACATTTTACTCATGTTTATGGACGGGTTGCAGGACGACGTTTTCAAAAAGACTACGATCGGGAAAAACGAGTGGTTGGAGCCGCAATTAAATTGAAAGTCCCCACAACAAAAACACACCGTTGCACGGAGCAACGGAAAGTATAAATGAGAGCTGCGTTCTGCACAATATGTGCAACAGCAAGTGCCTCGACAACTCAATTGGTGCCTATGAAGTTCGAGGCGAGTTCATCTCGAACGCCGATGAAGAAGTATGAAGTAGAGATGAGAGCAATAAAAATCTATATATATAAAAGAGTTGCGTTACTGACTGACTGACTGACTGACTTATCATTGACCAGCCCCCAGACCAAACGGCTGAAGCCAGGGTCATGAAATTTTCAGGGTAGTTCCCAAATATGACGTAGACGTCGACTAAGAAAGGGTTTTACGAAATTCGTACTTTTAAGGGATAAAATGGCCCAAAAAGGGATAAACATCGAACCTTCGTCCTGACTAAACGGCAGTAGCTATAAACATGAAATTCGGTGAGTTCGTTGCAATGACCATGCAGACGAGCTACAAATAGGGATTTTTTGTACTTTTAAGGGCCGAGCGGGACAAAAAGGGATAAAAATGGTACCAACTAAAGTATTACAGCTAGAAACGTGAAATTTGGTATGTAAATTCCTCTCACCATATAGAAACGAAGTAAAATTGGATTTTTCGAAATTTGTACTTTTAAGGGGCGAGCGGGACAAAAAGGGATAAAAATGGTACCAACTAAAGTATTACAACTAGAAACGTGAAATTTGGTATGTAAATTCCTCTGACGATACAGACACGAAGTAAAATTGGATTTTTCGAAATTTGTACTTTTAAGGGGAGAGCGGGACAAAAAGGGATAAAAATGGTACCAACTGAAGTATTACAGCTAGAATCGTGAAATTTAGTATGTAAATTCCTCTGACCATATAGAAACGAAGTAAAATTGGATTTTTCGAAATTTATACTTTTAAGGGACGAGCGGGAAAAAGGGATAAAAATGGTACCAACTAAAGTATTACAGCTAGAAACGTGAAATTTGGTATGTAAATTCCTCTGACCATATAGAAACAAAGTAAAATTGGATTTTTCGAAATTTGTACTTTTAAGGGACGAGCGGGACAAAAAGGGATAAAAATGGTACCAACTAAAGTATTACAGCTAGAAACGTGAAATTTGGTATGTAAATTCCTCTGACCATATAGAAACGAAGTAAAATTAAATTTTTCGAAATTTGTACTTTTAAGGGACGAGCGGGACAAAAAGGGATAAAAATGGTACCAACTAAATTATTACAGCTAGAAACGTGAATTTTGGTATGTAAATTCCTCTGACGATATAGAAACGAAGTAAAATTGGATTTTTCGAAATTTGTACTTTTAAAGGACGAGCGGGACAAAAAGGGATAAAAATGGTACCAACTAAAGTATTATAGCTAGAAACGTGAAATTTGGTATGTAAATTCCTCTGACTATATAGAAACGAAGTAAAATTGGGTTTTTTGAAATTTGTACTTTTAAGGGACGAGCGGGACAAAAAGGGATAAAAATGGTACCAACTAAAGTATTATAGCTAGAAACGTGAAATTTTGTATGTAAATTCCTCTGACTATATAGAAACGAAGTAAAATTGGATTTTCGAAATTTGTACTTTTAAGGGACGAGTGGGACAAAAAGGGATGAAAATGGTACCAACTAAAGTATTACAGCTGGAAACGTGAAATTTGGTATGTAAATTCCTCTGACCATATAGAAACGAAGTAAAATTAAATTTTTCGAAATTTGTACTTTTAAGGGACGAGCGGGACAAAAATTGTACCAACTAAAGTATTACAGTTAGAAACGTGAAATCTGGTATGTAAATTCCTCTGACCATATAGAAACGAAGTAAAATTGGATTTTTCGAAATATGTACTTTTAAGGGACGAGCGGGAGAAAAAGGGATAAAAATGGTACCAACTAAAGTATTACAGCTAGAAACGTGAAATTTAGTATGTAAATTCCTCTCACCATATAGAAACAAAGTAAAATTAGATTTTTTCGAAATTTGTATTTTTAGGGGGCGAGCGGGATAAAAATGGTACCAACTAATGCATTACAACTAGAATCGTGAAATTTGGTATGTAGCTTCCTCTGACCATATAGAAACGAAGTAAAATTGGATTTTTCGAAATTTGTACTTTTAAGGAACGAGCGAGACAAAAAGGGATAAAAATGGTACCACTAAATTATTACAGCTAGAAACGTGAATTTTGGTATGTAAATTCCTCTGACGATATAGAAACGAAGTAAAATTGGATTTTTCGAAATTTGTACTTTTAAGGGGAGAGCTGGACAAAAAGGGATAAAAATGGTACCAACGAAAGTATTACAGCTAGAATCGTGAAATTTGGTATGTAAATTCCTCTGACCATACAGAAACGAAGTAAAATTGGATTTTTCGAAAAGGGATAAAAATGGTACCAACTAAAGTATTACAGCTAGAAACGTGAAATTTAGTATGTAAATTCCTCTCACCATATAGAAACAAAGTAAAATTAGATTTTTTCGAAATTTGTATTTTTAGGGGGCGAGCGGGATAAAAATGGTACCAACTAATGCATTACAACTAGAATCGTGAAATTTGGTGTGTAAATTCCTCTGACCATATAGAAACGAAGTAAAATTGGATTTTTCGAAATTTGTATTTTTAAGGGGCGAGCGGGACAAAAAGGGATAAAAATGGTACCAACTAAAGTATTACAGCTAGAATCGTGAAATTTGTTATGTAAATTCCTCTGACGATACAGAAACGAAGTAAAATTGGATTTTTCGAAATTTGTACTTTTAAGGGGCGAGCGGGACAAAAAGGGATAAAAATGGTACCAACTAAAGTATTACAGCTAGAATCTTGAAATTTGTTATGAAAATTCCTCTGACGATACAGAAACGAAGTAAAATTGGATTTTTCGAAATATTTAATTTTAAGGGGAGAGCGGGACAAAAAGGGATACAAATGGTACCAACTAAAGTATTACAGCTAGAATCGTGAAATTTGGTATGTAAATTCCTCTCACCATATAGAAACAAAGTAAAATTAGATTTTTTCGAAATTTGTATTTTTAGGGGGCGAGCGGGATAAAAATGGTACCAACTAATGCATTACAACTAGAATCGTGAAATTTGGTGTGTAAATTCCTCTGACCATATAGAAACGAAGTAAAATTGGATTTTTCGAAATTTGTACTTTTAAGTTGCGAGGGGGACAAAAAGGGATAAAAATGGTACCAACTTTAGTATTATAGCTAGAATCGTGAAATTTAGTTTGATTTTTCGAAATTTGTACTTTTAAGGAGTGCGCGGGACGAAAAGTTATAAAAATGCTGTACAATCATTTAATTACGTGAGCGCGGAATATAAATGGATATTTCAAAATTTGTACTTAAAAGGGGGGATACTGGACAACAAGGAATAAATGTGTTACCAAATAAAGTACATATTTTTAGGGGAAGCAAACACAGATTTTACCTATAGTGAGTTTTCAAAATGTGTACTTTTTGGGAAAAAAGTGTTAAAAGTTATAAACTGGCTGGCTGAATCTAGAAACATGAGATCGAGGATATAAATGGTTGTAATATTTTGTTCAAAACTTGGTAGAAAATTATACATACGAAGTATTTCAGCTAAAATAGTGCATATCGACAAGCACATTCCTTTGACTTTGTGTGAGGGGGTTTCCAAATTAATGTTTTAGATTTATCTATATTCACCAAAAGAAAATTAAATAACAAAAAAGAGACGGATAAAATTAACAAATAACTGAATTTTTCGCGTGCGAAGCAGCGGGTACTGCTAGTATAAAATAAATTTGTTTTGTGTTTATTTATGCTTGCGACAGACAAAACACAAGTGAGTGATTTTGACATTTTCATTCGCACAGATGACAGAAGATAAAGTTAGTGGGTCCCGATTTTACACTGAAATGCTTACGTTTTCTTTTGCATAGATTTTCGTTCGCTTTGTGGTTCTGGTGCCTGTTAGTGGCTCCCAAAGCAGCTGTTTGTCGCATGAGAGGCAAGCGGACGTTAACGTTCGACATCGTGGGCCAGGCAGTATATTTTTATTGCTCTCCTCTCTACTTCATACTTCTTCCACGGCTGTCGAGATAATCTCGCCACGAACTGCCTATGCACCAATTGAGTTGTCGAGGCACATATTGTGCAGAACGCATTTATACTTTCCGTTGCTCCGTGCACCTGAGTGTTTTTGTTGTAGGGTCTTTCAATTGAGTTCTTTTTATTACTAAAGGGGATCTTTAATTTGTGGCTCCTACCTCCTGAAACCCAAGCGTTTCGTTTTTCCCAGTGGAAGTCTTCTTGAAAACGTCGGTGTCCCGCAACTCGTCCATCAACATGAGGAAAATATCACCCGAAAATTTCCTATAAATTTGTAAAAACATATGCATTTACATGTGAAATTAGTATATTCTGGTCATCTCAAAAACATTAGAGATGACCAGTAGCTGCCTGCGGGGATCTAGAAATTAGCATTCCTCCAAAAAAATGTGCGCGTTGGAAAAATTTATATTTTTCGACAACACACAAAAACAACCAAATATTGACTTTTTACATTATTTTTTCGAATTTTGTTTTCAGTTATTTCAGCTGAGAAAAAGTTGTGTCAACTTTCTTTATTATATGCTAGAATTTGGATATTTAACGCTTTTTTCTCGACATATTTGCGATTATTTTTGGGTTTTTTGATCTGGCAATATTTTCATTCACTCACAACACGTAAGGCTATGCGAACAAAAAGTCAGAAGATAGTGGGTCGCTTTTGGATGCGAAATTGAGTGACTGGCTTTCGTTCGCATAGATTTTCTTTCGACATCGTGGGTCTGGCAGTTAGTGTTGGTATCATTAAATTTATTTCATCGGCCATATTGTTTGTAGCTACGGGGGCTAATGAAAATTCCACCAAAAAACAAAGATTATTTCTGAGACTAATATTTTGCAAAAAAGGCAGTCAGCCATAGTTGGCAAATTTAAGATTTGTTTGCTATCCGGGCTCTTTACATTCAACTTTTTTTAATCCAACATAAGACTAACTTTTGATTTTTAAACATTTCAACCAAAATGATAGAGACACTTGTTTGTTATTAACGTTTAATAAACGAACTTTAATAATGGTACATCGATACTTCAAAACTCTTTCAACCATTTTATGTAAATATAATCCTTATATTGCGATTATCTCAATTAAGACACAACGACCGCGAACAACCTCCCGTCACTCGTATGAAATTCAATCTGAAGCTGCCTTCTGATTTGGAGCCAGTGTTGACCAAACTTAAGATTAGTAAAGATTCTTGGCAGTTTGGACAAACATATGTTGCAGTTGAATGTTGCATGTTGCAATACAGGCGGTACTTGCTTGCAACACAACATGTTTATTGCTTATAAACACTGATTGTGTTGTTGTGCATAAGATGAGACAAGATCAAGGTTTCTCTCGTTCCTTCATTTTGGTTGGTGACTTAAAGCTGCAGTGTTACCAGACACACTGGGTCAAAAATCGTCAATATATTTTTTGAAATCGTTCAAAATAAAAATAGTAATTTCTCTACCAAATTCGCTTTCATGCTCATTTTTCATAAAACACAAAAGACGTAACCCTTGAATAGGATAACAACTATGACCAATTTTTGTGATATTTCAAATAGACATAGTCGAGGTATTGAGGAGGAGCTTAAGTTATGATGTAGGACCATTTAGGTTTAATGAATCCTAAACATTGGGAGTTCTAATTGAAAAGTTTCAGAAAAATTCCAAAAATTGTATTTGTACATTGATTGCAACAAAAAGTAAATGAATGCATTCTTTTTCGAAAAACTATAAAAACAGTTACATGTATACATTTTCACTCATATTTTGGGAAATTAACGCTTCAGAACCATTTTTTATTTTTTCTGTGCTTTTTAAAGTTTTTACGCTATCGGAGGCAAAATGAAGGCCTATATAACCCCAAATATGTGTTTTGAAAGACCAATAGATTTACTGGAAAGATGTTCAAATTAATTTTTTTTGAATATATCACAATTTTTCAGCTCTTTAAACAAAGCCAAAAACAAATCTTGGACTGGTTTATTTAAAAAAAATTTGCCGAAAGACACCTAAGTATGAAAATATGTTCATTAAGAATTTCATTCATTTGAAATTTTTTCCGAAAGTCGTACAAATGTCAAAGTGAAATATATTTAACACATCAAAATTTCAACTATTTTGGAAATTTCATAGTAATATCTACGAATATACCATTCAGCCAGACGGACTGACAATTTTTTCATAACTGCAAACAAATTTCCGGCGAAACTTTTTTGACTACAAAAAAAATCATTTATGTTATATAGAACAATATATAATGTTTTTTCTTAAAACTACCTTAAAGTATTACAGTTAAAAATATCAGGATCTTGCTTTATCTTAAATCGGAAAAACATATATAAGCAGTTGACTTCACGAATTAGTGATTTAACATATTAGGGAAATTATCATATGTTTGCTACCTGCTGTATGTAAAGGGTGATTTTTTAAGAGCTTGATAACTTTTTTTAAAAAAAAAACGCATAAAATTTGCAAAATCTCATCGGTTCTTTATTTGAAACGTTAGATTGGTCCATGACATTTACTTTTTGAAGATAATTTCATTTAAATGTTGACCGCGGCTGCGCCTCAAGTGGTCCATCCGCTTAGTCCAATTTTGGCATTTCCACGTTTTTGAGTAACAGAGACCCAATTGGTGCGAACGGCGACGAATCGAAAATTGGTGGTCATCATTAACACTGGCCGATACAGCTGCGATATTTTCTTCAGTTCGCACTCTACGTAAGCGTGTTGGTGGTTTAATGTCCATCAATGTAAATTTGGTGCGAAATTTAGTCACAATAGCCCGAATAGCCGCTTCAGTGGGTCGATTAAACTGACCATAAAATGGAAGCGCGCAATGAACTTTCTTAACAGAGCACGCATTTTGATAATAAAATTCAATAATTTGCAAGCGTTGTTCGTTTGTAAGACGATTCATGATGAAATGTCAAAGCATACTGAGCATCTTTCTCTTTGACACCATGTCTGAAATCCCACGTGATCTGTCAAATACTAATGCATGAAAATCCTAACCTCAAAAAAATCACTCTTTATTAGATAAATTCTGAATTCTAATCCACGAAGTGGTGTAGGGTATACCACTTCGTGGATTAGGGTATTATATGTTAGTTTTCCATTAAATGTTTGGAACAGCAAGAAATATTCGATTTAGACCCACCTGAATCGATTTATCGATGTATGTCCGTCAGATGTGTTTGTCAGTAGAACTTATAAATGGCCCCAGTTTTACTATTATCGCTGTAGAACCCTCATTTTTCATCAGAAGTTGATCAATTTTTGCAGATCATACTCTGTTTCAACTAGGAATTCCTACTAATAAGTCAAATATATGGGTCCATATTTTGGTATAACCCCGGTACAAATGGGACCCATTTAACGCTATCACCGCTTTAGAACCTATATCTTACATCGGATCTTTATCAAGTTTTGCAGATCATGACTAATTTCCACTAGGAATGCATAAAGGCATCTAACGGGTGATTTTTTAGCTTTATCTTTTTGGCAACACAGGTTTAAACAGCTGACGCACGTTTCGTGTTTTGTTTCACTGTCAGTTTTCAGTTTTGTCTCTAATTTAACCATGAATCGTCTTACAAACGAACAACGCTTGCAAAATATTGAATTTTATTATCAAAATGCGTGCTCTGTTAAGAAAGTTCATCGCGCGCTTCCATTTTATGGTCAGTTTAATCGACCCACTGAAGCGGCTATTCGGGCTATTGTGACTAAATTTCTCACCAAATTTACATTGTTGGACATTAAACCACCAACACGCTTACATAGAGTGCGAACTGAAGAAAATATCGCAGCTGTATCGGCCAGTGTTAATGATGACCATCAATTATCGATTCGTCGCCGTTCGCAGCAATTGGGCCTCTGTTACTCAAAAACGTGGAAATGCCAAAATTGGACTAAGCGGATGGACCATTTGAGGCGCAGTCAAGGTCAACATTTGCATGAAATAATCTTCAAACATTAAATTATATGGACCGTACTATCGATTCAAATAAAGATTTCATGCATTTTTCTGAATTTTATGTTTTTTTTTTGAAAAACTTTCCTATAGCTTTTAAAAAATCACCTTTATATAACCCATGTTATGGTGTAACCCCCAAGTGTTGTTATATGCCTCCTACAAATGTCCGTCCGATTTATATTTTTACCGATGTAAAATCTGCATTTGTCATCGAATCTTGGTCATAGTTTCCCGATCATGCTATATTTACTCTCGGAATACCTACCGAAAAATTGGACAATATGGGTCAATATTTTCAAATGCAACTGTCCCACCAATACATCGGATTTCTATAAAATTTTCTAGATCATAGATTATTTCACATAGGAGCATTTACAGATGAGGTGGACCATGGATCCCTATTTTAGACGTATTTTCTACTTCACATTATATTTCAGTTATGAACACTTAAAGCAAAAGTGGAGCATTACGCAAAGAAATTGCCACCGCTTATTACCCGGTTCTGATTTGTTTACACAACACTCTAGATTCAACTCATTACAACCCATCACCATGAAAATAATCCTTATATTCTTCCCAAGGCACAGCAAAAATGAAATAGGATTTTGTTTGTATATAGATAATACAAACGATTTACATAAATTTTGCCATATTCGTTAAATTTGACTAAAGATATATTTATGGTATATAGTAATTTATCGCACCAATAAAACACCTGGGTTTAGTAATCAAAACCAAGTATATACGCATGGAGTGGTGTAGGGTATCATTGGTCAAACACGGTACACTTTGGAGCGATTTCGTCCATTTTCAATTTCAACCTTGCACACAGTCATATTATTCTAGTTGCAGCCACTTCTACCCTAAAAAAAAGAATACCATATCAGCCAGAGCGAAGTATACACCTATTTTTATCATTCCATTATATTTTTATTTTTATCATTCATTATATTCGTTTTCCCCAAAAAGTAAAAAAAAAAATTAAATTATCTTTATCTTGTCAGAAAAATATACACACAGAATTTTATTATTACAACTATAGCTATTTGGTCGGTACAAATTTAGTACCTTTCTATAAATTCAACGCCTTAAAAATACGAATTTCGTGGATGTACAAACCAAATTTCACGTTACTAGTAAAGTAGTTTGATTGTTACAATTTGTATCCCTTTTTGGTCCATTTCACACCCGAAAGTATGAGTCACTTTATGGTGCGTGTTTACATTATAAACGAATTGCATTTGCCAAATATCAAGTAAATATAGGGTTCGCCAAATAACTTTTTTTTTTTGAAAATGCTATAAAAACACTACTGAATATTTTCTCAAATTTCTTTTTTTATTTGAAAGTACAATCCTTCCGGTTAATAATGGAAAATAATTTCATTCAAATGGCTGCCTCGGGCACCCCACAAATAATAATTCAAAGGTTGAATAGTTGAAAAAAAAAACATTTTGCATCTATATTTAATATAATGCAAATTTATTTACAAATGGCATGGTGACATTTATTACTTGGCTGCAGACTACCACGATCATGATTTCGACCATGTTAAAAGTCTTTTCAAGTGGCTTCGCAGCGACTTTTCAACATCAAACCCGGCCTCTATATGGAGATAATTCACACAAACGAACGAGAATCACAACTCACTTGCCGAATTTGCGTTTAAAAAATCGCACTAAGTAATAAAGTACACATGCCATCTTACAAGCATCTCATTGAGTTGCATATGTAACTATGTGTATATGCAGGTATAGTTACCCAGCAATACTTCTGCAGTGCCAACGCTCATTTGTTTTAAGTTTTTTTCATTTGTATTTTTTTGGTCTGTAATCAATATTTGATTTGAACTGGGATATTGTCCTGGCTCAAGAGCATTTTGCATCTATATTTAATATAATGCAAATTTATTTACAAATGGCATGGTGACATTTATTACTTGGCTGCAGACTACCACGATCATGATTTCGACCATGTCAAAAGTCTTTTCAAGTGACAAAAATATTATATCCCAGTCTAACTCGTTTCGTTTTGGGTGTTACAAACAAATGCACAAATACATAATACTCTCGTGGAGTGTATAATAACTTTGTTTATTCGGGCAATACATTCCTTACTACTTAAACTATTAATAACATCACTATGAAATTGTATCAGTGCATCCACAGTCGAATGACCCTTCCTAAAACCAAATTGGAAATCTGAAATATTATTTAATTCTTATCCTAAATCCATTTTCACTCTTACTGCCTTTTCGAACACTTTGCCTGAGTACGACAACAGTGAAATCGACCGAATATTGTTGACATCATTCACACTCTTCTTCTTTGGCATAGGATGTATCTTAGCCACTTTCCACTTATATGGAACGTACGAGTTATTTAAGCAGTTATTGAAAACTATAACTAAATATTCTATGGCTTTTACAGATAATTTTCTAATCATTCGTTATGCCATATAATCCAGAAAAAATTTTACTATTCAGTATTCTTGAGAATTTTACCATTTCGTCTAATAAATTCGTTCGCTCCAATTGTATTAATCTAGGAAGAATACACATGATGTATCGGATTCTATGACAGGGAGTTCTCAATGCCGTGCTTATTTTCGATTGGTGGAGAACCATCATATATTTCAGAGAAGTGTTCTTTTAATGCGCTCATTTTTTGATGTTCGTCCGCCATAACCACTCCCCAAACAGATATTTCCCAGCTGTGATATCTATTATACCTACCGAGCATATTGTATATTTGTCTGTAATTATTTGGTCCAGGTTTGATATATGTCAATATTTCATTAATTAAATTGGTTTGTTCAATTTCCACCTGTTTCTTGACAATAATTTTCAATAACTGAATCTGTTTAGAAAGAATGATGTAGTTTGGATTGTGTCTGTTGAATGTACGATGAAAATGCTTTTCAGTTCCTTTTGCCGAGCATATTTAACTTTAATTAACTTCTTAAAATTATTTTCATTTAATTTTCAATGAGTGTAAAGCTGACGTTAAGATTATAGTCACTGAAAAGCCGTCTACACATGAGTCTATTACATTATCGGAGAGATTCCTGTCAGTAGGAGGAAAGTGTAACTCATGCTTCGAATTTATTGAATATATGCAAACTTAAATTCTGTAGTAAACAAATATTTTCACTCCTTCTGTTCAATTTTGGCAGACGACATTTTCCATTTTATAAATTTCGACACAAATTGTATTTCACAATCAATTGTTCACAATCAAATGTTCTTTTCGAAGAATATGAATATTAAGGCAAATTATTTGCAGCAATGTATCAACAAATTGAAGCTCTAGATGTTGAGTGATCAAAACCCGGTTTATCTGTAATGTCGGGTTTTTCAAAAAACCCATTGCTCGGTTTTGGATTTTGAATACTTTTAATTGTATTACTCAGGTCGGAACGAAGGTTACGGGGGCTAGAAACAGTAGTAGAATCTAATTCTAAATCAATATTAATAGTAGTGTCATCCGCTATTGTGTTCTTTTGGAAAACGCGATGGTGTAAATCAACAGCAAACTCCTTTGTTTCAGTTTTCGTTGCATATTTCAACATAATTTGGCTTTTTTGAAACGACAGGTACTTAAAAACAAAATCAAAGTATTTACAACTTTCAGTCTTCTTTCATTTAGCCTTGACATAAAATTATCGAATAATTCCACTCCGTATGGTGTTGTTACATCTTTAAGATTTTTACACAGAAACTTGTGGGTTGTCTCTAGGGTTTGGGGTCCGGGAATTCCCGAATCGTTTTTCCCGGGAATTCCCGAAAAAACTTGGACGGGAATTCCCGGGAAAAAATTTTAAATTTCCCGGGAATACGGGAAATATTAAAAAATATTTTATTGGTTATTTTGAGCACTAATTCAGTTATACTATATAAAAAGAAAATTTCGAATATCAGATAGGGGAATAAACACTTTTTGTGAAGATATTTGCAAGATTTTTATCTTGAAATAAAAACATCATACTATGGCTGACATTAAATTTCTTGTTTTCTCAAAAAATCGATGAAATAAAAGGTGAAATTTCGGTATGTTCCTTGCAATGGCCATGCAGACGAGCTACAAATATGGATTTTTCGAAAAAGGAGGAAAGAGACAAAAAGGGATAAAATTAGTACCAATTTAAGTATTGCAGCTATATTCGTGAAAGTCGGTATCTACATTTCTCTGACAACTTAGTCTTGCAATATAGATGGATTTTTCGAAATTTGTACTTATAAGGGGTGATCGGGACAAAAAGGGATAAAAAATGGTGCCAACGTAAATTTGATATGTAAATTCCTCTGACCATGTAGAAGCGTAGTCAATTTGAATTTGTCGAATTTTGTACTTTTTAAGTGCGCTCGGGACAAAAATGGATAACAATGGTGTACAACCCATTAATTACGTAAACGCGGAACATAAATGGATATTACAAAATTTGTACTTATAAGGAGGATGTGGGACGACAAGGGATAAACATGGTACCAAATAAAGTACATGCTTTTAGGGGAAGCAAAAACACATGTTACCTTTAATGTTTTTTCAATGTATGTACTTTTTGGGAAAGAGGTGCAAAAAGTTATGAAGTGGTCGGCTGCATCTAGAAACATGAGATCGAGGTTATAAAAGGCTCTGCGGTTGTATTTTTTTGTTTTCTACCCAATTGGAAAGACAAGTACATTCCTTAGACTCTGTATGAGAGCTATCTAATTAGAGGTTTCCAAATTACTATTATAGATTTATCTATATCCACCAAAAGGAAATTAATTAATTACTATCCAGATGGATAAAACTAATAACAAATTACTGGCATTTTCGCGTGCGAAGCAGCGGGTACTGCTAGTGTCCACTATTATGACTCCTCCAATCCTTTCTAAGTAAAATATTTTTAAAATGGAAAATAATTTCTTAAATATTTTAACAAAAAAGTTCGTTTTTAATTTGTAATATGTCTGCATTTTAACCCTAAATTTTAAACCCTAATGTTATTTTCATTTATTAATTTTCTTTTCAATTGTTTTCGTAATAACTACTACAATAAAAAATATTTATTTTTAGATTATTATTATTTTGTTCTGTTCTTCCCGATCCCTTGTGCCATATAGTTTTATTAAGAATTGCATTCATATTGAAAATGATCAAAAATGTACGAAAACCTTTAAACAGTGTACTCGGACGTGTACGGTGTACTTTAATGGGTTAAAAAGCACACCAATGTTGATATTTTAAACCATATTGGACGTATCTAAAATAAATTATGTTTTCCCGGGAATTCCCGGGATTCCCGGAAATGAAACTTTTCATTCCCGCTTTCCCGGGAAATGAAAAAAGTCCGGGAAACCCCAAACCCTAGTTGTCTCTAACTTGATTAATGTGGCACTGTCTTTTGAAAGTTCCTTTGTAGCCAATACCAAGGGCTTAAGAACTTCGTTAAGAGTTTTGAGTACGTCGATCTCTGTTAAAGTGAAAGGAATTATGCCAAGGTCCAAATGGGCATGGTTGACGCATTGTGATATATTTAAAACCTTCTCAATCATTGTTGATAGGGAGCACCAGCGGTGTTTTACATCATCCACTAAACGCAACTCCATTCCTTCCTTCTCCATCACAAATTGATTTAATTTTCGCTGCTTTATTAAACATATGAACAGTTTTTCGTAGTTTCATTACAATATCCTGAAAATAGCTACGAAGCTCCAAGTTTTCTTCTTCATATTCCGAATATTTGTCTTCTGTATCTATTTCCATACATTCTTCTTAAATTTCCGCGATATCATCTTCGTGATCCCAATCATAGCTGGATGTTTCGTTATCATCCACTTGTACAACTTCTTTTTTAGCATACAGTGTATCGACTACACAATAGTTTAGACATAACTGGGAAATCGAAGATAAACTGCTGCCATATTTCCGGAGGCTCCATCATGGGTGGAGGCCACTACGTCACTTTCAACAGTTAGTCCAAAGTCCAAGATTAAATATTTCAATTTGTCCACTTTCTTCATCATAAGAACGTACTGATACATTTAAGTAGTTGTGGCTTGATATGTCGCTCCATTCATCGACAATGATTGAAAAACGTCGGCCTTTTTCCGTCATCCTATTCAATGTATCTACTGTTTCTGTTTTTTTTTTCTCTTTATAAAAATATATAAATATATATTAGGCCCCAAATTGTTGTTTCACTTCCTGGCATTTTTAATCCTTTTAATAATAGATATGCATTTGCTGTCTTTGATTTTCTCAGAGCCCTTACAGAAAGCCCGTCTTCAACCACGCACTGAGCTAAAATTTCACTTAAATCCCCGGAAGATTTTACTGCAATTTTATCTATAGGACCCTTAGTCAATTTGGACGAGGATGATGATGATTGTTCATCGTCGTCTATTACCACCAGTGATTTGTCAATTTTATCTAAATATGAACATATTGAAAGTATAAAACCTTCAGATCTGCATTATACCATTTTTAATACAATAATCAGAAAACATATAAATCTTTATTTGATTTTTTTGTGAATAGTTCTAAAAAATTGCTTGAATTTAAGCAATTCAACACCCCAGACATTTTGTTAACTGGAAAAAATAAATCAAACTTCACTTTATACATTCGCGCCTTTATAAATTACTGTGTATCGGTCATTTCGTGCAAAACTGTCACATTTAATATTTTGTAACATTTCAGAAGAGCCATTTAAAGGTTTTAAATCATATCTAACATTCTCTGATTGTAATATATTATTTTATATTAGACATAATTTATTATAGTCTTTAAATTGTGCTCCCGAAAAGTTACAAAATTGTACATGTGACGGTCTTGCACGAAATGTATATTATTTGTCATTCATGCTAACACTAACATCAATTTACTTAAGACTGTATTGTATATAACACCAATTATTTTGACGATGATATATAGATATATTTATATCTCTTTTGTTCGGTGTCGGATGAATTGAGTGATGGAAGATAAGTAGGCGAAAATTGCTCGACAAATCACGGAGTTAAGCAAAACGTGTATATAATACTTTTTAGCATACAATCAAATGTAACACAAAGGCAAATTTACAATATTTAATTGTATATAATGCACAGGAGTCTGATGATTTAACATCAGCCAAATGTAAGGCAATAGAATATCCTCCAGAGCCCTTATGTGGTTTCTAGATCGGAGATACTCAAATTAGGAGCGAAATTTGTATGTGAGCTAGCTGCGAATATAAACTGAACTGACCTCTTAATACCGCAGGTTTAAGATTTTCCCAAAATATTGATTTGTGACGTTGAAAAAACCAAGTTGGATATCAAATAGCTTCGTTTGGAGCTTAATGTGTAAAAATCAAAGCCATTGATGCTTTGCTAATTTTTATTGGTTTATAGCTGAAGGAATCATATTTTATTCGATTCCAATTTTGTTACATTCACGTCTAATATTATCGGAAATGTAATTGAGCGCGAAATTAAAACATATCACTCTGACTGTAAAAAAAGAAAAGAGAAAAAAGACTCGAAAGCATAGATGGAGGTAGAAAAGGTACGAAATGTGTACTTAATAATTTGTGAACACCTCCTATATATTTCCATTAAAAAATTAATCTTCGAATATATGAATTTGCAAATAACATTTATAAGCTCATATGTCTCATATTGAATTCTGACAGCATCACTGATTGAGACATAATGCATATTTGTATACTTGTTTGTGCAAATTTTTGCTAAGATAGGACGTATTTCTTGTGCTGTTTAAAATAAAGGTCAAAACAAATTTCACAACAATTTCGTAATTTAAATAAACAAGATCGGCGATTTAATTGAATTTTCATTTAAAATAAAAAAATGAAATTAGAAAAAAAGCAGATAGTATTTGAATTCATATGGTTTAATGTTTTTGTGTTCAATAATCTCAAAAAAAAAAAAATAATAATATAAAATGTTCCATTTTAGCTTATAACTAAAAAAAACGGTTTGACCGGTTTTTTTTAAATTTTAAAAACCGAAACCCGGTTTTTTTAAAAATTGTAAATTTTTGAAAAAAAAACGAAGACCGGTTTCCCTATAAGGGTCGGTTTTTGACATCCCTATTCACAACAAAACATTATATAAACATAGATATATGGTTTGATAAGTTTATAGCTCTTTTTAAAAAGTTGTTGTCGCCCTTAAAAGGGCGTATTTGTTTTTGCTCAATGGTGAACATTCATACGACGCACAGTGGCGCCATTTGAGTTTTTTCGTTGCAAAAATCATATCTTTTGAACCGAATAAGATAATTGAACAGTTTAAACATCATATGATAGATAACTGTTCAGCCTATGAAATGAGCGTTTGGAAAGGGTGCTACGTAGGGGCCTAATTATGGGTTATCAAAGTTAAAATTAGTAGAAAAATCAATTTTATGGTAACTAAAAAAAATTATTTTTACATTTTTAGATTGTTTTTATTTTTTTCTATTTTTTTTTTTAAATTTATTTATTTATTATTATTTATTTTTTTATTTATTTTTTTTTTATTTTTTTTTGTCCGGATGATCCATCGCAGCCCCATTTGATGATCAATGTCAACTTCCCAGGAAGAATTTTCACCTCATTTTCAGGAAGACTCTCCAACAACCGTTTTGCTGTATGGCCCATGAGATCCTGCAGATTGGCTTTCGCAGAGACTTCCGTAAACTCCGTATGCAGTGGTCGTGAATTTATTTTGGCTTGCGTAATATGCTTGTATCCGGGTAAAACGTCAGCGCCGTGTCGCGTTAAAGATGTCCGTAGTTTCTCATGTTTCTCTTTGGAAAGTTCTAAGTCCATAAACAAGGCCAAGGCTTCTTCGGATCCATACTTTTTAATGTGTGCGTTTGTGGGCGTGGGAATGCTTTCCTTAATCCTTTTTAGTCGCAGTGGGCTTGCATCAGCAACAGATTTGGTTATCTGCGACCTAACTCTTTCACTATCCTTTGTAAATTTAATAGACAGCGCGTCCGATAATTGCTTCGTGGTCAAGTCATTGGTGGCATCGGCAAGTTTCCTCTTCATTGTGAAAATTGAACACTCCTCAATACTTTTTTTGGCCTTCCTTTTGCTCCTCTGGTTGATGTGGTGGGTTTATCTACTGCCAATATATCCAGGAAGGTCTTCATTAAGCCAGTCCTCGTATTTGGAGTTGAAGTTCTGAATGGTTCGATTAGATTTCACCCATTTGGCCTTAATATTTGCATATATCAGATAAAATTTATTTTTTATAATTTCGCTTCTCTCAATATTTCCGTATAAGCTATCAAGTTCTTCTAAAGCAGCTTCCGTGAAAAAATTTGGTGTGGTTGACTTTCTAAACAGTTCAAATAATTTAAAATTAAATGTTTTCAGTACTTAAATTGTTTAATGGTTTCAGTAATTGTTGCGCCAACTTTCAGTCGTAGAGTAATCCAGGCATTATCCTTATTTTGCAATATATAGGCTTATGCTACCATGCCTAAAAATAAAAAATTAAAATAGGGACCATAAGTCAATATTGTTCTTGACCATTTGCAATATATAGGCTTATGCTACCATGCCGAAAAATTTACCTGTTCCCTGCATACATATGGATTTAGGCTGAATAATTTTGATATTATGCACGTGTCCGAATAAGATTTGTGCCTACCTGTAGGGACCATAAGTCAATATTGTTCTTGACCATTTGTACGCCAAAGTATTGTTTAAGTGAGGTACGTACCTGCTAATTTCAATGAGTAGTTTTTTTCAAACTATTAGATCAATACAATACATACAATTTCTGCAACCATGTCTTTTTAACCTTTTTTACATCTAGAAGCCAAACGGGCACGTACGGGCAGCTAAAATTTTTGAATTATGTAAAGAAATAATCAATGAACAGGTTTTGCAAATATGGCAAATGCAGAAAAATATAGTTTTTTTTTATTTTCCGTCAAAGTTGAAAAATAGTGAAAAAACGGATAGTTTTTAAATAGTGATTTACCAGGAGAAACACAAAGCAAAGAATTAATTTTTTTTATCATTATACATTTAATAAATACATCAATCAATACAAACAAAAAATAAGGCGATTCGTTACCTATTTTTCGTGATATTACACCTGAAATCGCAACAAATTCACTAAAAATTGTGTGTTTTTTTGAAAACCGAAGGTCGGTCAACTTTGAACGGCTATATCTTCTAAACTAAAAATGTGATATTATTAAGAGTGGCAGATTTGAAATCGTTGAAAAGTTTCCTATAACATGGGTTTATTCAAAACTTCGTCGGCGCTCATGAAAATTTTGATTTTTGCAACCTCGTTTGCTCTACGGGCGCTACTGTGCGACGATCGTAATCATTTTTTGGCACAGCATGGATGGAGATACTAATCCTTCATACTAAGGGTGTTGTTGCAGCTATGAACTAGAAGAAAAAATATTCAATTTAAAAGAGTTAACAAACTAAATACAACTATAAACTAATGTCTACATGTTAAATTTTTATCACATATCGATGCATGCCCTGCTATATCGCCAAAAAACCGCATCTCGATATATATTCTCGCGACTGCACAAGACAGGTAATCGATTTTGGTAAGATTTGTCGTATACGATTAAATATTTTGTAAAAGTGGATCACATAGGCCTATGATTGGATATAGACCCCATACAAATATGGCCTTCGTATTGACTTCTTGTAGATTATAACCTGCATAGTTTTTGACTCCAATTATTCACAATGCTGAGTTATAGTTTCACAGTCAATTTTAGCCATCCAGGTGTTTATTAATGGGACATTGTGATGGGAGTGTGACTGGATGGCATCCTATAGTCGGTTTCCTTCAATCATACTCGCAGGCCCGTGCGCAGGATTTTCCCCTGGGGGGGTTTTCAACTACACTCATAAAAAAGTTAACCCTATAATGAGTTAAAATTAACAAAAAGTTAGGAAACCAAGTACACTTTTACTATATATAAGTAGAATTTTGCTGAATTTTTCCTAAATCTAAGTAAATTTTTCCTAAAACCAAGTAATTTTTTACTAAATTTAAGCAAAATTTTCCTAAAACTAAGTAAATTTGTACTAAATCTTAGTAAAATTTTGCTGAAAATTTCCTAAAACTAAGTAAATGTGTACTCAAATCAAGCAAATATTTACTCAAACTGAGGACAATTTTGCTGATTTTTTTCCTCAAAACGAGTAAATTTTTACTTAAACTGAGGAAAATTTTATTTTATACAAGGAAAAAAGGTGAAATTAAAATAAGTTCAATTTAACTAAAAAAATCAAACAAATAGTTTTGCTTCAGAGTATGCAAAACTGATGCAAAAAATACAACATGAAATATTTCTCAAAAGTTTCATGATATCTCTGCCATAAGGAGTTGAGCTATTACTTCATTATTGTTGCGAAGGCAAGATAGACGCTTTCGCAGTGGTTGTTTAGAATAATTCATAAAGTATTTAAGAAATAAGTCTCTGCAAAAGAACGAGAATTGTTTCTTAGATTAATATTCAAGAATTTTTTAAACAATTTCAAATGTTTTTTATAAGTTCATTAATACTTATATGTATGAAGAACTCGGAATAAATTTCAGTAGACATTTTAACTTCATTTTAGGAAAAAACACATTTTTAAGTGAAAAATTTCCTAAATGGAATTTTTTCCATACAAAAAATTTCAGTTTTTTTCTCACTTAAAACCTTGAAAATATTCTTCCACATAAGTTTGAATTTACTCAATTGTAAGAATTTTTTATTAGATCCAAAGAAATGTTTTTAAGTAAATCTAGGATAGTATATTTCTAGTAAATGAACTATTTACTATGGCTTTGAAAGAAAGAAACTTTATTCATACTTAGTTTATTTTCCAACTTTTCCGGAAATTTTTACTGGAGCGTTTGGAAACCACTCGTATTTTATTGCCAGGATATTTTGATACATTCGTCCGACAGACATTGTCGGCAAAATTGCATTTCAGTAATCCATCCATCAGTATACTCAAAGGAATATGTCAGTAAATGAAAGCAGAAAGTCTACTGAAAGAGTAGATTTTCTGCTGTTAAATATGAGGCAGCAGATTTTTATCTGCCGAGATGGTAAACAGCTATTTGCTGTTTTTAGCAATATATAGGGTCCGCAAAATAACTTTTTTTTTGAAAATGCTATAAAAAAACTACTAATTATTTTCTCAAATTTCTTTTTTTATTTGAAAGTACAATCCTTCCGGTTAATAATGGAAAATAATTTCATTCAAATGGCTGCCTCGGGCACCCCACAAATAATATTCCAACGGTTGCCAATTTTAGCAGACTGCAAACTCTTTAGATTGCAGAAAACTGCTGTTATGCCAAAATTATTAACAGACTTGTTCTCTAAGAGTAGAATTTTTGACTTTACAGCCACCATTTTTCCTATTTTAGCCTGATAACTGGGGAATCAAAATGCTATTAACGGGAAATGATGGAATTTGATAGTACGATAAATCTAGAAAAATGTTTTAAACAAAATCGTTGGCGATAAACCCTTCAGTCCCGCATTTTTTCTATAATAAATGCAGAAAATTTGATATGATTTTTGACAAAGTATGGGTCTAAATAGGATGTCTAAAGAGTTTTGGGGTTTTTAATTTATATAGGACATGCGTAACAAGATGTTTACTCAAAATCTTTATACGCATATTCCGATTAAATAAAAGATATTTGGAAATGTTTCTTCATTTTTATAATCTTAAATATGTATAAAATCGAATAACAAATACAGTGTTTTTGTATTGGATGAAATGAAGAAGTGGTATCGGTTAATAAAAATGAAAATTTTCCGAACAATTTGGTGTCTATTAGCGAAATTAGCACAACACAATCGTGAAATTGGCACAATTCGTTTAGTTTGTTTGTATTTTTCACAACCTTTGTCCAAAATTTAAGAAAGTGTCCACGATTTTTTATGTAATTTTCGTGTTTTCATGATTTTACTGCAAAATTACCATTTCAGACGAGTTATTTTTAAAAGACCTTAAAAATGCTATATTTTATTGCTTCAGAAAGTCTAGAAGGTTTTAAAAAGTATATGTTCGAAACCTCTCTGGGGGGGTTTGAACCCCCAAACCCCACCCCCTGCGCACGGCCCTGCATACTCGTATTGATTTCAAATTCGTTTTGATTTGAAAAAATTATGTTTTTTGTTTTGTTCTGTTACAAGTTTTTTGGTTTTGCAAGTTTGTACTAATAGTAGTATGCGATAACAAATTACGATCTAGTACCCAAATACCTGAAGTTCCATTTTGAGCGCGCTATTAGTAAATGTTGTATGCTGGCCCGTGCGCAGGATTTTCCCCTGGGGGGGGGGTTCATCTACACTCATAAAAAATTTAACCCTATAATGAGTCAAAAATAACTAAAATTTAGGAAACCAAGTAAGTTTTTACTAAATCTTAGTAAAATTTTGCATAAAATTTCCTAAAACTAAGTAAATTTTTACTCAAATCAAGTAAATATTTACTCAAACTGAGGAAAATTTTGCTGATTTTTTTCCTCAAAACGAGTAAATTTTTACTTAAACTGAGGCAAATTTTCTTTTATAAAAGGAAAAAAGGTGAGATTAAAATAAGTTCAATTTAACTAAAAAATCAAACAAATAGTTTTGCTTCAGAGTTTCATGATACCTCTGTCATAAGGAGTTGAGCTAGTACTCCATGATTGTTGCGAAGACAAGATAGGCGCCTTCGCAGTGGTTGTTTAGAATAATTCATAAAGTATTTAAGAAATAAGTCTCTGCAAACGAACGGGAATTGCTTGTTAGATTAATATTCAAGAATTTTTTTAACAATTTCAAATGTTTTTTATAAGTTTATTAATACTTAAATGCATAAATTTCAGTAAACATTTTAACTTTATTTTAGGAAAAAACACATTTTTAAGTTAAAATTTCTTAAATGAAATTTTTTCCATACAAAAAATTTCAGATTTTTATTCTCACTTAAAACCTTGAAAATATTCTTCCACATAAGTTTGAATTTACTCAATTGTAAGAATTTTTTATTAGATCCAAAGAAATGTTTTTAAGTAAATCTACTACCCTTTTTCTAGTAAATGAACTATTTACTATGGCTTTGAAAGATGGAAACTTTACTCATACTTAGTTTAATTTTCCAACTTTTTAGGAAATTTTTACTGGAGCGTTTGGAAACCACTCATATTTTATTGCCAGGATCTTCGAGAAATATTTTGATACATATGTCCGACAGATATTATCGGCAAAATTGCATTTCAGTAATCCATCTATCAGTACACTCAAAGGAATATGTCAGTAAAAGGAACCAGAAAGTCAACTGAAAGAGCAGATTTCTGCTGTTAAAAAAGAGACAGCAGATTTGTATCTGCTAAGATGGTAAACAGCTGTTTGCTGTTTTTAGCAATATATGTGATACGCATATTGTTCCAAGCTGCTGTAATAGCAGAAAAGTGTCTGCTGATAGGCAGCAGACAATCGCTGCTTTTATTGACAGACTTGTTCGATAAGTGTAGAACTTTTTTAAATAGTTGCTTCAAATTACATACATACATATCGAGGGCTTATATTCATAAGTGGCTATAAACAAAAACATAACTTTTCAGGAGAGCTAAAAAACTGATTTTCTCCTTAATTTGAAGAGAAATTATTAATCGTTCTTCTACAGTTTAATCTAAAAAGGATTACTAATTGCTACGATGAAAGAGTTTTCGAAATTTCCTATTATTCGCGGTTTCATGGTTCATAGCCACTTTTGTATGTTTAAAATTGAGCACTATGATGTTGAAATAAGAATAAGATTTATTGTAAACTCTATAACTTTTTTATAAAATCTTGAAAATGTTGTATAGCAAACACATTTTCTGTGATGGTGTACACAGCGAATTTAAAGATTCCAGCTTCATCCGTCAGATTGGTCGCTTGTAACATATATGTAGCCAGTCGCGAAAATCGCTGCAATTGATGAAAAATCCAAAATTTGCCGTTGCAATTCCTTATATTTTCTCTTTCTTCATTCATAATTCTGAAACTTTTCATACCATGAAGTCAGCAATCACATGCCAAAGAAATATTTTGGTATTCTCAATATAATAAAAAAGATACGCCGGTTTTTCTAAATATACTTTTCACAATTTTTGACTTTACAGCCACCATTTTTCCTATTTTAGCCAGTTAACTGGCTATTAACGCGAAATGATGGTATTTGATAGTACGATATGCCCTAAATCTAGAAAAATGTTTAAACAAAATCGTTGTCGCGAATTATAACCCTCGGTTTTATGCTGCTCCATTTTTGAACTATTTTATTTCTAATATTTTTATGTTCATAGCCACTTATGCAGTCACAAACTAACATGCGAGGGGATAGCCAAATCAGAAAATTAAAAAAAATGTCTTTAGAAAAAAATATTTTCTTTGGCATCAAAAACTCATTTTCGAGAAAATGGTTCATAGCCACTTTTGAATATAATCCCTCGATATATATTTTGAAGAATAATTACACAAAAAACGATCAAATTCCTCGGCGATCAACCCTTCAGTCCCGCATTTTTTCTGTGAAGAATGCAGAAAATTGGATATGCTTTTTGACTAAGTATGGGTTTAAATATGATGTCTAAAGAGTTTTGGGATTTTTAAATTATATAGGATATGAGTAACAGGACGTTTACTCAAAATCTTGATACGCATATTCCGATTAAATAAAAATATTTGGAAATGTTTCTACATTTTTATAATCTTTAACATGTATAAATTCGAATAACAAATACAGTTTTTTGTATTTGGTGAAATGCAAGAAGAAACAACTAGAAATTTTAATTCCAAAAAACCAAATAATTGGTATTTTAGAGTTTCGTTTTCCTACGTAAAACAAGTTACTGAATTTGTTGTTTCTCTTTTGAATAATACTTGTTACATATGTACAAAAAAATACTAACTCTGAATAATATTTGACATAAGTGATAAATATAACAAAAATTTTACTAAGTTAAAACTCATTTCTTATTGGTTCGTATTTTTCATAACCTCTGTCCGAAATTCAAGAAAGTGTCTACGATTTTTTATGTAATTTTCGTGTTTTCATGATTTTACTGCAAAATTACCATTTCAGACGAGTTATTTTAAAAAGACTTTAAAAATTCTATATTTTATTGCTTCAGAAAGTCTAGAAGGTTTTAAAAAGTATATGTTCGAAACCTCTCTGGGGGGGGGGTTTGAACACCCAAAACCCCCCCCCCCCTTGCGCACGGCCCTGAAACCTATTTTTTCAAAGGCGAGAAAAAAGTCCATCCTTTTTTTAAATTATTTTTTTTTCGGATCATTCTAGTATGTATTGGGCGTTAATGTGCATCTTAGTGCCAGTCGGTATGTTCGTTATGTTATGACCAAAAGGTCAAGATTAAAGCCTGGTTGGAATAGTTCAAATGGAGTTGAGACAAACATTCATTGTATTTGTGTTTCTATTATCATCTTTACTTGTTTCCAACTTGGTTCAAAGACAGATGGATACACAGACAACATACAACGCTCAACTTGAAAGCCTTCAAGCGTCTCCTAGGGTTGTGGTTGGTTTGTTCTCTGAGTGAGTAAGTGTAGACCATGAAGGGAATCATGCAGCAACAGATCATGTACATATACGTCTAGACATTCTCTTCTGTAGGTTTTAATTTTTGGATGGCTTTAACAAGATTGTAGTGCCCATCACAGCCATTAAATGACAAAAAAACTGTACAACTTCTAAACAAAGAGGATTTCAGTTCACTGAAATGTTCCGTTTTGCTGCAGTACATCACGAAAGGAATATGTGTATGTAGCAAAGCATGGAGAATATATGACGTTCTTAATGCAAGAGTGGCCCAAACAATATTACTGTCTAACTGAGATAAATAATTTTCACATTTTACTTAATTTATTTAAGTAGCGACAGATTTATTTTCTTTTATCATTTTCCTAAAATGCATTTCCTAATAACAGATTATTTACTATATGGCTTAGGATACTGTTGACTAACTTTTTGTATATAACTTCTTCATATACATTAAAATCGAAAAATGGCTAGATTGTTTTTCATGTTTCATGTAAAGAAAGTTTCACGGCTAGCGTGAACTAAGTTAATTTACTACAATTGGAGAAGTGAAAGATGGTCCGACATAGCCGTCCCTCCCAAGTAAAATACGCACAAAGACATAATAGCTAGTGGTGGTGATATTATTTGTTTGTACCACAAATACGAAAAAAAAAGCAATATTTTTTAACATTTCGGTTATTATATCTCAACATAAATGCGAATTTTCTGAACCAATTGTTATCCAATTCTGAAATTTTGATATTTTTAAAGAATAGAATAAGAATGTTAAAGGATTAAGGATATTTTTATTTTTTTAAATACTTGAACACATACCACGAGATGTAAAACATTAACGTTACAATCTGAAAACTCATTCAACAGTTATTCCACCATTGACAAACCTAACTCTGCACAAAACCGTTCAATAGCATCATATTTGGACCACTGTAAAACACGAACAACGAGTTTTAAAATTCATTCTGAGAGGATGAATTTTAGTTTATAGTTTTTGGTCGCTTTTGGTGGAATTATCTGTATCTAATATCATAAACATTACTTTCGAACAAAATACTTGGTTCATGTCCGTATCAAAGATTTATATCAATTTCAAATGTTGTTCACATTCCCAACTACCAGCATCAGTTATAAAACATTTAAAATGCTTCTCACATTATCAATTATCGGACGTGCGAAAAACAAACAAGTAGTAGGAATTCCAAACGGGAGGAGAAACCTAGAATTTCAAGATTTTTAATACAACACCACTGAAGTCAAGTGTCTTCTTATAGGCAGAAAATCATTGTCGGCTACTCCAAACGTATGCAGATATAGTATTTGATGGCCAGAAAATCAAAGTTGTTCAATCAGTTCGAAATTTATAATATCATGCTACGAATACTATGGACAACTCAATTATTCACACCTCAAATAATAATTCAACTTTTTGTCAAAACATACATCATTCTGATAATCAGTCAGATAAGGAGTAGGAGTGAGAAAAATTGTTTCTTAAGAAAGAATTCAAATGTTAACATTTTAAATTACAATAACATTGTATTAATATTCTCCTCTTAGGTATTTTGCTTCTAAATGGGTTTAAAAACTGGCTGTAAAAACTGTTTGTCTGTACCTCTTTAAAAGTGCAATTAGTGTCAGAGTTACAAGCCGACCCAGAATTATCGGCGGTGGCGGCGCTACCCAAAATGGGTCGGCGGCTTTCGGCTGATTTGCCGGCTCGATCTGTCACTCGATCACTCCTCTTTATTTGACAATTTTAGGAACATAGAAGGAACAATTTGTATTGTATTGGTTTTTAATATAATTTCATTTATTTTTTGTGGCAAGTAGTTCAATATTCGTTAATATTATCCAATATTAGCCAATGTTCCCATAATTTCATATTATTATCCCATACAATATTTTTTTTGGGAGTGGGAATCCTTGCTAAAATTTATTTGATATGGATGAATTTAATATTTTTTTGCAATTGCAGCTTTTCATGTTAGACATATTTGACCAGACATCTTGAATATCATAATCCTTCCAAAGAATGGTAAATCTCTGCCTACTTTGACACACAAAACAAGCACAATAATAAGGTTCATGTTACAGAAGTGTCCGAACAGTGCAAATTGTATTGTAATCGGAGGACAGTGCAACTTCATGTCCCAAATATACATGTGTGTGACGACGATCATCGTTGCGAGATTTGTAGTTTTGTGTCCAACACAAGAGTGCCCAAAGAGAAACATCTTTAGTTTAAATATAACCATGAAAGGAAGCATAAGTGCACCGTGACGATAAAGCCTTCCAAACACCCACTTTGCGGAGTTAGAACTCCGTCAAGTCTAGGCGGTGGTTGAAGTCGATATGACCGATGAAATCGGCGACGGCGAAGCTCGTGCAGAAACATTCGGCGGCGGTTTGTCGGCTTAAAATCGGTCGGCTTGTATCTCTGATTAGTGTTATGGGAAAACCAGTTAACCGACATTAAAGAACCGCATTAACCGGTTAACCAACAATGAATATTTTTCGAAAACCGGTGACGGCTGTGAGACGGTTTTGATTACTCTGAATAGCAGTATTCCTTCGCAGTTTAAAAATATATATTTAATCACTACCAGCAAAGTAACTAATATAAAACCGTCAATGTTATTCTGTTATTGAAACGAACTAGCTAAGTCCGCATCTCTGTCCTTCGAGTATGTCTAATAAATCGGGAGGGATTGTAACTGAGTGCGAATAAAATGCCCAGCAAGGCCTCATGTTAGCTTTTAAATGTCTACCATATAAATCATAACATTAACAGTGCACTCCCCGCGTGGATGTCCCGATGACACAGGTAAGTTTTGTGCAGATGTTAATAAAATATTACGTTTCATTAGTGAAATATAGTTAAAATTAATTCATTTACAGGGCCTTGAAACAGTAGCCAAAAAATAAAATGTGTCCGCGTTTTACTTAATTTCTTTTTCCGAATCTTTTTTAAATGTGAGAATTTGACGCATTAAATGTCTATAGTTAGTCTGAAATGTATAACCACCTCGAGCAATTTTAGTAATCTTTACATTTCTTAGTCTCGAAATAATCGAATGACATCCCTACCAAATCATAAATTATATCTCCTCCCAACGCACAGTGTGGTAGATCGCAAATCTAGCTGGACAAAATTAATAAATCGAGTTGGGTTCACTTCTCACTTATGAATTATATAAAAAATGAGTTCAAATATATAAATTATTATCAAAAATCAATTTTTTTTTTAAAAGAAGATTTTTTTAAATAAAATTGAGGTCAAAAATTAATTTTTAGTATTAAAATAATTTTAATATTTTTAATAAATATTTGATAATAATTGTTTTCGTTACTTATTTTTCCTTTATTACATTAATAATACAGATAATAACACATAAATACACATAGAGATTTTAATTTATTCACTTTCATATTTATCGTTAAGATTCTTCCTCCTCAAAAGCATCAACAGATAATAATGAAAGAACTTCTTTTGTTATCAAACCTTGAACTCGAAAGGGAGTGTGACGCAAACTTGCGATAAAGGGATCTGAAGAAATTAAGAGACGATTGAAAAGATCTGTATTTGTGTCTATTCTCGATGGTTTTCTCGTAAACAACTCTCTAAATTTCCTCGTGTCCTTATTTCTTGTTTCTTGAGCTTCTTCTGACAGCTGTCCTATAGGAAGAATGCAAGACTTTATTATGTCTTTTCCATGAAAAAGGATTTTATGGACGCTAACTGGCATAATGTACCATGGGTATTCCTTTAAGTATAAATTTCGTGTGACAACAATAAAACTTTCGAAAGCATCTTCATCAATAGGGTAACCACTACCTAAAGTTTCCAAAATAATATGAAACCGTTCAATTAATTCTTTATTGACACCAGTGATTTCTGCACTCTTTTCTGCTGCTCTAAAGAACCGTCTAGCAGTATTACCGTCATTCGTATTACCTCCGTGTTGTGTTGGCATGTCTATAAGCAACCCCATCTCATTTCGAAATCTCTGTTGAATATTTTTTTTTACTTCAGCCACTTTTGCTTTATTTTCCGGTCCTCGAGCTTGCCAGGTCATTATAGGAAGCTTATATGCTATGTGTAATACACACTCCATAAAACGGATCCATGAATGTAGCGGAGACATTCCAAAGGTTAAAGATCGTTCATCGACAATTTTGTTTAAAATCACAGAAGGTTTATTTAGTTCACTCGGTTTCGCTCCACATATGAAACACGTTTGAGAAGAAGAAGTTAAAGATGATAGTGCAGTACAAATTTTACCGTCTATCATAGTAAGCATAAATGTAGACTCAACAAGAAAACTTTGTTCGCCATTTCTGATAAGAGTTGGAGACAAATCTCTAATTTCTTGCTGTACTAAATTAACTTCTTGAGTAATTAACTCAGTGGACTCTTTGGCAAAAACAAACTTGATAGGACGGCAGTATCTTGTAGATGAAGGAGCAGGATTTTGCCATACAATAATTTTTCTTTGTGTAGAACTTAAATTCATTTGAATAGGAACCATTGAAATACTAAATAAACTTTCATCTGTATGGCCCTCCTCCGAAGAAAACTTCTGTTTATACTGCTTTTGCTGAGCCCCATCGCATCCCCATTTTATCAAAATATTAAGACGATTTTCATCAGTTTTCACTTCATCAATACCGAGTAAAACCTCTTTTTGAGCCAAACAAAGCCTTTCAACAGTATGATTCACTAATGACTGGAGTGAACTTTTTGCATACATCTCAGTGATTACTGTTTCAGCTGGATAACAATTTTTCTTAGCTTTTTGAACATTAGTGTAGGAGGGAAAAAGATTTTTGCATTTTGCGTTGACTTTTTGCCGAATAACGTCGTATTGATGTTTCGACAAATTAGCATCAACCATTAAAGATAAGGCTTCATCGGGAGAAAGGCTCACTAAAGGCACAGGCTCAGAGCTAAATCTCTTACAAATTTTTTTCACTTCCGTACCTTTACTGGATGAAGCTTCCGACAGATCTTTCACAAGTGTGGCTGAATCTCGCTTTCCCATTTTGCGAAACACTATCTCGCTAGCTTTAATAATTTCTCGATGGTCAGTTGAATCTAAAAGACTTTGTATCTTTCTTTTTTCGATTTTTCACTGCAGTCATCAAAGTTATTCGGTTTTCTTCCAGCTTTTTCACATCTTTTCGGTTGTACACTTTCAGGCAATACATACGGTTCATCAAGCCAAACTGAATTTGATTTTAAAAAACGGCCATGATGTCTTCCACTTTTTATCCATTTTTCGCCTAGCTTAAAACAAATAATATTTATATTTGCCTTAAGATTTGTTTTCACTTCTTCAGGTATATCTTGAAGACCATATCTATCCATTATCAATGTCAATAAGGCATCTTTGCGCTGTATTTTGGGAGTTTTTAACCATTCTTCAAAAATTTCCTTTCGCGAAAGAGTGGAGGTCATACTGGAAAAGTGAAAAAAATGTATGGCGGTCGCAAAAAATCGCAATGGGTTTTTGATTTACCTTAAAGTGAACACTTGAAAGATTCACCCAAATATAGTTTTACACCGGAACTATGCGTAATAAACAGCTTTAACTCTACTTGAAAAAAGAAAATGTTTTATTTTTTTCACTTTCTGAACTTCTCACAAAAATAAAATTGTTTTAATACTTACAATGGAAATAATTAAATGCAATTTATAATATATTTCCTTGAAATATCGCTTAATAATAATAAAAAAAATTATGACAATAAAATCACCGTTGCCTTTTCAATCACAAAACAAAGTCACACAACAAATACGCTTCTCTTTGAAATCTGAATGCACGTGTTGACAACAAGTGACTTTAAAGTTTAGTTTTTCTAATCAGAGCTAAAAACAAACAAAACAAAACATGAATTACAGTTATCTATTGTATTGACAAGCTCATTAAACGATCAGAAGGAATGTTGCCAGACTTTTTTTTTTATTTTGTCCAGCTAGATTTGTGATTTACCACAGTGTGCAACGTCCCACAGTCTTCAGTGAAAGGAGGTAACTGCGGGCAACAAACAGACCGTAACAAGTTTTTGATTTTATGAGTTGCGTTGCTTCTGAGCATCAATTTTTAAATGGTTTAAACGATTTTAATCGAATTATAATTAATTTCCTAAAATGGAAATCGAATGAAAAAACATTGTGTCACATAAATACTTTAACGCTAACGATCAATGGTATTATTTCTAGGCTCTGTTATGTCCAGTTTTCTAATAAATTGTTGTTAGATTAGTTGCAAATGGTTATACCCTACTCCGGGTCATTCTGCATTTGCTTGTAGCACTTAAATCAATTTGTCATAGCGACACAAATTTTTTAACACATTGAGTGCCACGTCGTACGTTTCCGTACGACAGTGATTGCTTTTACTTAGAGGCCAAAAAATGTTTGTTCTCCTGGGAAGGTTTGCGTCAAAACCGCTTGGCACTCAATGTGTTAATGAAATAATGAGTTTTTTTAATTTGTACTTTTATGCGAAAATGGGATAAAAGGAGATAAAAATCTTACGAATGATTCGACAACAGCTAGAAACATGAAATTTGGAATGTACATCACCCCAATTGCGTAGAAACTTAAAATAGAGGGATATCGCAAAATTCATAGTGTTGCAGATCGATCATATGGTCGATCTCAACTGATGAATTTATGGCAATGCTATAAAATATATAATAGATAAATCCGATCCGGTATCGTTTTTGTTATGGTTGTGAAATGAGTAGTAGTTTTGTGTACTCCGTACAAAGCAGCAACACTTACTCAAATAAAATGTTAAAAAATTAAAGTTTGTGTTGTTTTATAAATTGTCTCCTCTAGACTCCGTCTAGGGGACACCATACTGGTTGGAACCTGTTCACATAGTTTTGAGGGATACAATAGGAAGAGAGGGAAAATTGTACTTTTAGGCGGGAAGCAATCGGTTGTAACTAGAATCATGAAATTTAGTATTTACACTCGTCTGTCATTCATTGGTCTTCAGATGGAGAATGTGTTGATCAAATGCAAGTTTTGTTTTCAGATGTAATCTTAGATACTACACTGAGTTTACCTCTTGTATTTCTTTTCCATCTACATTTAGGCAAAAGTTTGAATTGAAACCACCATGTGGTCTAAAACGTATCAATTTAGTTATAATTTAGTATATTCAATTATCAGAGCTACGTCAAGCTCCGAACAAGGTTAACTCCGCCATTTAACGTTTTTTTTTTCAACTATTCAACCGTTTGAATGAAATTATTTTCTATTATTAACCGGAAGGATTGTACTTTCAAATAAAAAAGAAATTTGAGAAAATATTCAGTAGTTTTTTATAGCATTTTCAAAAAAAAAAGTTATTTGGCGGACCCTTTATTTGTATGGATACAAAATACATACAGCGTACATAAACAGCTTACTCTCTAGATCATTGACATACATATATAAAAACCCCTGAGGCATAGAGTATGCTTAACTGGAACCGATTTGCTCGTATTATCATTGATTTGAACAAATTGCTTTCTGTTTTCCACGTAGGATTGAACAAGTAATAGAACATCGCCACAAATGCAATAATACTGAAGCTTCTGTATCAAAATCTTTTGGTCAATCACATCAAAAGCTTTAGTTAAATCAATGAAACTGCCAGTAACACTACTATAGTCATCATCCAATAATTTAGATATATGATTTGTATTGCATCTATTTGACGGCGAAGAATTCTACAGAAATTGGGCGAAACGTATCAATCGTGGTCGAGTTTTTCTTTGTATGGATACAACTTTATGTATCATTGAAATATCAGAATATGATTTCGCAATTATCATTTTATTGAAAATTTTAACCAAATGTTAAACAAAACTGTTGCTACACTTTTTTAATGCTTTGGGCGATATGTCCGCATCTTTTACATGACAATACAGTGCATATTTATTTCATTTCTCAGCCAAAAGCTGCCAACGCAGAAAATCTTTACTTTGCGTAGCCGTCTTTGGGCACACCCTATAGGAGAAAAACTTTAATCCCTGCCAGCAACGAAGAAACTTTTACTTTGCACAACCAGTTTTAGACATACCCCATAGGTGAAAATCTTTATTTGTGACATCAAGCAAGTCCAATAAAATATCCTACTTTTTTAGTTAAACGTCATTTTAGTATTAAATGTTGTTGTTCTGTGCTATATTTCATTTCGCTTGTCTTGGGCCCCACATAATTTTAGTTTTCCAGAAAATAATCGATTTTCTATTTCCCTGTTATCGTCTGAGCCATCATCAGTGATTATGTGTCTTGATTTTTATATTTTTTATAACTCTAAATTATTTGCAATTGGAGATTGTAATTGCCGCTAGGTTGTCATGTTGACAATCGTTATGAGAAGACGAAAACAAGTAGAACCCCTGTAGATATGGCGATGACTCATTTTACGAGGAAATAATGGCATACATACAGTGGTGGCCAAATCGTATGCATCTAAGGGTGACTTAGTTTAATAGGCTCTGTAAGTTTGTAAATTTGAAACACAAAGAAAACAATGATGTTTAAATAAGTATTGTACAGCATTCAGATTTCAAATAATTGACAAAATTCACATATTCTGTTATAATTACTTTATTATCGACATTTTTATCGATAAATATACAAATTGGTCTGGACAAAACATATGCAACTCGACAACTTTGTTTTAAAAGACGACATTTTTGAAATTTCTTTTGATCTGTCGATGTTCGTATTAGTAAATAATAATCCTGTGTAGGGAAATTTTAAAGAATATTCAATTTTATTTTGTTACTTTTTCTATTGGATTTAAAATAGAATTTGTATGAAATGACATGCGATAAATTCGGATCTTAGCTCATACAACGAATTGTGATTGCTTATTTTTGTGGAATATAACACAGAGACATTGTCCAGAAATTCAATATTCATAAAAGTTCAATATTTGGAATTATTTCTAATTTAAAAAAAAATAAAATTTGTTGTTGTACACGTAAGATGTTGTTGATCGCGTAAGATAAGTGGTCGGACGGACAATTTTATGAACAGACTTGTGAAAAACGACTCATTTTACTCTTCCTATAAACGAACTGAACTATATAGGTTTAACTGTTAGGAAAAAATAACCTTTATGGTTTCAAAACTGATACCGGTATAGACTATAATGTTAATATACACTACAAATATCATGAATGTTCTGACCATTTTCACATGCGTACTAACCATGAGAATAAGGTGAAACCGAAGGTCCAGTTGGCCGGATGGTCTTCCAATGTATATTCCATAGGTTTTTTTAACCAGCATTTTTGTCGAACTGTTTCTCACATATTTTAAGAGATTTTACACTGTCTCCTTGTAATTGCAATTATATCCTTTAAACCCCTTTGAAGAATAAAATGCATATTTAGAAAGATTTACCTGCAAGAAATTGCACCCTTGGAAGATTGGATACATTTAGTGCAAAAAGTCCGATTTTTCATTTCCAAACCAGGAATTACTCTTTTGTTTCGCATTAACTTTTGAAAAGTATTTATATCACCAAGCTAAATTTTATGCCAATCGGAGTTTATTTGCCGGAACTATACTCATAAAACCCTAATAATACCTGATTTTGAAAATAAGCTCTCCCGGCTATCCTTGGAGATTAAAGGCTCCACTTGCGGCCGCCTCATCCGATTTTAAGTTATGATGTAAACGTCCACTTCTTATTTCCCCTTCACTGTTCTAGTACTTACATAGGGAATCACGTTGTCGACTCCATCCCAGTTTATTTTTTATGTTTTGATTTTAAACAGAAAAATCCTGCCATATATGAACGTTCAGTCATACGAGTGCGTACATTACAGCATTGTTAAGGCAGATAACTGGTTTCTGCCCAGTGTATCCACATGTGGAGGGAGTTTGGCATTTGTTGTCAGAATTTGTCATTTCACGAGGGATTAACATCAATTATGAACATTTCTGTATGCGAACGATTTGTACGTGTGTCACAAGGAATACACAATGTTTCAAACGGACGTACCGCCGATTACTTTTATATATCAAAGTTGGTACATATATCAACATAATGGAGATTGTTAATGAACTTGATTCTTTGGAGCATAACTATATGAGTATATCCAAACAAAAATGGAAAAATAAACATTAACGTTTTTAACATTGTTTCAGTGAGAAGTAATATTATAGCTCGAGAGTTGTCATTGCCAAAAAAAAAATTACTTTCACTTCCCGGAGCTCCCGCGATTTGAACTCATAACTAAAGGAATGAAAAGCGGACGTTATACCTATAGCACGGCTTAGACATATTCTTTTGAATTCTCTTGATATTCTATACATAATTCATGATTCGAATACTTTTCTTTTTATATATTCCGAAATCGCGTGGAATGAAAAATATTATATAATTCCTTTTAGCTATAGCCTTGTCACACTGCATGCGAAATCTACCTGAATTGACATAAGGTCGATTTACAAATGTCAGATCCCATACAAAATTGACATTTCAGCCAGATTTCGCAGGCAGTGTAGCTATTACTTATTTCCAGACCACAGATAATATATTTTTAATTGATTGAAGTATTATTTTTGGAGAAAATTTATATTAACCCTAGTTTATATTCGATTACTTTCAAGTCGCAAACCGATTCATTGCAACACTAATAATAATATGTAAATTGTAAATAACTGAATTTCCATATAAAAGTAGAAAATTATAGAAAATCATACAATAGCCAATATGCTTTTAATACAGGGTGATTTTTTAAGAGCTTGATAACTTTTTTTTTTAAAAAAACGCATAAAATTTGCAAAATCTCATCGGTTCTTTATTTGAAACGTTAGATTGGTCCATGACATTTACTTTTTGAAGATAATTTCATTTAAATGTTGACCGCGGCTGCGTCTTAGGTGGTCCATTCGGAAAGTCCAATTTTGGGCAACTTTTTCGAGCATTTCGGCCGGAATAGCCCGAATTTCTTCGGAAATGTTGTCTTCCAAAGCTGGAATAGTTGCTGGCTTATTTCTGTAGACTTTAGACTTGACGTAGCCCCACAAAAAATAGTCTAAAGGCGTCAAATCGCATGATCTTGGTGGCCAACTTACCGGTCCATTTCTTGAGATGAATTGTTCTCCGAAGTTTTCCCTCAAAATGGCCATAGAATCGCGAGCTGTGTGGCATGTAGCGCCATCTTGTTGAAACCACATGTCAACCAAGTTCAGTTCTTCCATTTTTGGCAACAAAAAGTTTGTTAGCATCGAACGATAGCGATCGCCATTCACCGTAACGTTGCGTCCAACAGCATATTTGAAAAAATACGGTCCAATGATTCCACCAGCGTACAAACCACACCAAACAGTGCATTTTTCGGGATGCATGGGCAGTTCTTGAACGGCTTCTGGTTGCTCTTCACTCCAAATGCGGCAATTTTGTTTATTTACGTAGCCATTCAACCAGAAATGAGCCTCATCGCTGAACAAAATTTGTCGATAAAAAATTTCGAACCGAACACTGATTTTGGTAATAAAATTCAATGATTTGCAAGCGTTGCTCGTTAGTAAGTCTATTCATGATGAAATGTCAAAGCATACTGAGCATCTTTCTCTTTGACACCATGTCTGAAATCCCACGTGATCTGTCAAATACTAATGCATGAAAATCCTAACCTCAAAAAAATCACTCTTTATATGTAGGATTGGGTTAGTAACGGGCGTGATGGAGTAGGGTCTAGAATACAACATTGGGTAGACAAATAAAGACAGTGACATACGAGAACGAGACGACGATATGAACATGATAAAACTTTTTACAGCGACTACGGAGAGAACGACGGACTGAGACCATTCTCGCTATAGGATCCAAACAGCAAACACGTCTCGCTAAAGATTAGTTGCTAAATAATTTTTTAGTGAATTTTGTAATCCTATTTTACTTTTTCTTCATTATTATTAAATTCAAATTATATGTATTTTTAAATTAAATAAACATTTAAAAATCTAATGTTGTTACAAAAAGTGTCTAATAACTAATTTCAAACAAAAGCTAAAACATACAACTATTTGTGTTTGTGAATTATCAAAAGAAAAAAAATAAGAAGAAATGGGGACATGGGGTTTTTGTGGGGATTTCTTAAATTATTTCTGGGATATTCGAAGTTCTTTGAACTATATTTCGTATTTGATTTGAACTGGGATATTGATTTTGATTATGCAGAAGGCTTTGCTGACTTAGGGCAATTATAAAACTTAGGCAAAAAACTTTTAATGAACATATATAGAGGACACTTTGGGCAATATTTTGGCAATCGTAAGATTTTTTTCTTTATTTCTGTTTGAAACAAGTAAGTAAACTTCAGTAAACTACATGATAAAAGCTTTCACATTTATAAAACAATTTTAAAAACATAATCAAATATCAAGTCATAGTGGATTCCATGCACCAGTATAGAAGTTATAAAGGATTTAATATTACATAGGATAGAGACAATTGTGTGGGAGGCACAAGAAGGGGCGTGTCTAAAGCGTAAATATTTATACACTCCACGAGAGTATTATGTCTTTGTGCATTTGTTTGTAACACCCAAAAGGAAGAGAGATAGACCCATTTTTAATTATACCGATCGTCTTAGAATCACTTTTTGAATCGATCTAGCAATATCCGTCTGTCCGTCCATCTATTCTTGTAATCACGATTCAGGTCGCAATTGTAGCCAGAACCAAATGAAACTTTGCACAACGAAGTTTTTCGGGACAAGGACGAACGCTATTTAATTTGAAGAAAATCGGTTCAGATTTAGCTATAGCCCCCATACGAATTTCACTCCCGATGTGACTCTTTTCACTCTAGATACCACATATTACAACAGATTTTCTTCAAAATTGGCAGAACATCTTATACTTAAACTAGAAACACGTGTGGTAAAAATGTATTGTAAGATTTATATATAGCTCCCATACAAATTTCGCTCCCGATTTGACTTTTTCCGCTCTAGAAACCACATATTGTATCGGATTGTCTTCAGGTTTGGCAACACATCTTATATTTCAACTAGAAACAACTATGGTAAATATATGTCAGATCGGGGGTATATTCACTTTGTCATTCCGTTTGTAACACCTTGAAATATTCATCGGAGACCCCATAAAGTATATATATTCTGGGTCGTGGTAAAATTCTAAGACGATATAGCCATGTCCGTCTGTCCGTCTGTCTGTTGAAAGCACGATAGCGGCCGAACGAAATGAGCTAGGAGGTTCAAATTTTTCATAAATGTGTCTTATGGTTGTAGATCGGTTGGGATTGAAAGTGGACGAAATCGGCCCAGAGGGAAAAAATTTTCCCTCACAAGGACTGAAAATACCCCTAATATTTAGAGTATTTCAGCATGTTTTTGAACATATTAGCTTGTATTTAGTTGATATTTGCAATGCGCATTCCCTCTATAGCATAAAAGGGCACCATAGAGTGATTTTTATTTGTAGGGGCCGAAATGGGACAAAAAGGGATAAAAATGGTACCTATCAAACGACAACAGATAGAAACACGAAATTTGGCGTGTACATTCCTCTAATAGAGTAGATACATAATATAAAAGTATTTTTTCTAAATTCGTACTTTTAAGGGGTTAAATGGGGATAGTGGTACTAAAAATAGTACCAACCTAACGGCTGCAACTAGAATAATGAAATTCGATATATACATTCCTCTGATTGCGTAGACACGTAAAATAAAAGAAATTTCCAAAATTCGTACTTTTTGGGGTTCAAATGGAAAAAGGGGATAAAAATAGTACCTACCAAATGATAGCAGCTAGAATCATGAAATTCGGAGTATACATTCCTCTGACTGCGTAGACACGAAAAATAAAACGTTTTTTCCAAATTCGTACTTTCAATGGATACAATGGCTACAGGGGATAAAAATAGTACCAACTAAACGAATACAGCTAGAAGATGAAATTCAGTGAGTACGTCCCTCTAATTGTGTAGATACGTAAAATAAAGAGATTTTAGATAGTCGTACTCTTGAGGAGGCAAAATTGGAAAAAGGAATTGGAATGGTACCAACAAAATGGCCGCCGATAGAATCATGGAATTCGGTGTATACATTCCTCTGACTGCATAGCCACGCAAAATATTTTTTTTCCAAATTCGTACTTTATTTTGTTGCTTTTACGACAAAAAATGGTAGAATCATGAAGTAGTCTTATACTGCGTACGTGAGAGATAAGGTATTTTCAAAATTTATACTTTTGAAATTAAAATAGGATGGAAATACAACCAACCAAACGACTGTAGCTGAAAGTACACTCTCTATCCCCCAACATTTAGGGTATTTATGATTGCTCCCTTATATTTACTTTATGAATTGAAGTATTATATCCATTATATATATAGTATACAAATATTGGTAGCCTTGGCTTATTAATTAAATTTCTTATTTTCATACAGTTAAAATTTGTTGCGGACATTCCTCTTGTAGCTTGGAAGCACCACAAAGAAAATAAAAGTTTTGGCGGGCGAAATGGGACAAAAAGGGATAAAATATGGTACCAATGATACGACAACAGCTAAAATCATGAAATCCGGTGTGCACATCCCTCTAATTGCATGGACACGTAGAATAGAGGGATTTTTCGTAATTCGTACTTTTAAGGGATATAATTAAAAAGAGGGATAAAAATGGTGAAGTTGAAATCATGAAATTCGGTGTATACATTCTGACTATGAAGACTCGAAAAATTGTTTTTTCGAAATTTGTACATTTGGGCGGAATTTGTCTGTATCTGAAAATGCTTCTTTCTAATGGAGACTGACAATCGCCTAATATTTAGGCATGTTCACTTTCACAATTTCAGCATTTTATTTATATATAGTAGTCGATTTTAAACAGTGCGCATAAGTATACATTATAGTTTGAAATAGTATATTTGTTTACTATTACTGTTTTATAATGTGTATAAAACATCACAATTTTCGTAATATGGTACCGTGCTTCTATGTAAAGTCGACATCCTTTAATCTGCTGGTAATATTGTGGAATGCACTCCGTGGTGGAGGGTATATAAGATTCGGCCCGGTCGAACTTAACGCCGTCTTACTTGTTAGGTTTAAAGTGATTATAAAAAAAAAAATAAATATCAAATTGCAAATGATTTTCACTATCCGTATGGATGTTATATACGTTTTATTGTAAACAAAGTTTATGCCACTTTGTGTGGGAGGTACCAGAAGGGGTGTAGCAATTTCGCAAATATTCCATGCGAATGAAACCTCTAAAAACATTGCTAAATATCGAATTTCACAGTATTATGATCATCAGGATAGTAGTTATAACATCTTTAATGTTACGCTATTTTGCGTGATTTGTGTGGGAGGTACTGGAAGGGACTTGGCAAAACCCGTGATATTTAGTTCACTTAAAGACTATAACATCATTATCAAATACCAAAATATAGCTGATTCCGATTATCCGCGTGGAAGTTATATGGGTTTTAATTTAATATGGAATATGGGCTATTTGTGTGGGAGGTACCAGAAGGGGCGTGGCAATTTCCCCCATATTCGAAGTTTGAATTGATTCCTTAACTCCTTTCGAGACTTGTCCTGTACACCAGCCAGCCAGACGGACGGGCGGATATGGCTCAAACACCTTAAAAAGTCGTGAAACGGATTTGGACCAAACATACTTATGGTCTTCAACGCGTAACACTTTTTTCTGTCCCAAATGATATATACCCTCACTCTACAGAGTTGGAGAGTAAAGAAACGAATTTTTATAAACATTTTTATAAACATTTTGCATAACCAATATGCATAACTTTTGAACATGACCTTAAATGAAACAAGTAAAAACGGCGTTAAGTTCGGCCGGGCCGAACTTTATATACCCTCCACCATGGATTGCATTCCACAGAGGTTGTCGGTTTTCGTAGAAGTGCAGTAATATTGCAGGAAAATATAATTTTTTTAATATAGCCAAACCAAATACAAATATTGAAAAATTAATTTTATAAATAAATATAATATTTTAATTATTTCAAACCACGCTTATAAGGCAATGCTACCAATACGTAAATTCAAAAAATAAATATTCTTATATTTATATTTTCAAAAATATTTTCAAAGCCAAAAATATTGGCAGATAGTGGGTGCTACAGTTGGTTGTATTTCCATTCTATTTTAATGCCAAAAGTACAAATTTTGAAAATCCACTATCAGACGTACATAGTGCAAAATAACCTCACTTCATGATTCAACCAATTTTTGCCGTAAAAGAAAAACTACGAATTTGGAAAAAAAACTTTTTATTTTGCGTGTCTATGCAGTCAGAGAAATGTATACACCGAATTCCATGATTCGCAGCTGGAATCATTTGGTTGGTACCATTTTTACCCCTTGACGTTTCTACGCAATTAGAATTTCATCATTCTAGCTGTAGTCGTTTAGTTGGTTCTATTTTTATCCCTCTGTACCATTGCATCCCTTGAAAGTACTAATTTATCTATTCTCGTCTATTTTCCATGTCTACACACTCAGAGGAATGTATACTCCGAATTTCATGACTCTAGCTGCGGTCATTAGATTGGTACTATTTTTAGCCCCTTTTTTCATTTTAACTCCAAAAAGTACGAATTTTGAAAAATCCGTGTATTTTACTTATCTATGCAATCAGAGGAATGTATGTCGTTTAATATGTACCATTTTTATCCCTTTTTTGCCCCATTTCACCCCCTACAAATAAGAATCACTTTATGGTGCAATGTTTTTGGGGAATGCGCATACCAAATATCAAGCAAATATAAACAGACATATTCAAAAAACATGCTTAAATACGCCAAAATATTAGGGAATATTAGTGCTTGTGAGGGAAAAATTTTTCTCTTTGGGCCGATTTTGCCTTATTTCAATCGCAACCGATCTACGACTATAAGACGCATTTATGGAAAATTTGAACGTTCTAGCTCCTTTCGTTTAGATGCTAGCGTGCTTTCAACAGACGGACAGACGGACGGACGGACATGGCTAGATCGTCTTAGAATTTTATGACGATCAAGAATATGTATACTTTATAGGTGCTCAGGTCGATATTTCAAGGTGTTACAAACGGAATGACAAAGTTAGTATACCCCCATCCTGGAGGTGGAGGGTATAAAAAGCCTTACGGTGCACTATGGTCCCAAATCCATTTTTTTGGCAGAAATTCAAAAAAAAATAAAATTGGAAAGTTGTTAATGTGTATATATTTTCTTTATGGCAACACTCCAAGCAATCAAGAAAATATACTGGAGAAAATTAGGTGGCAACACCACAAACTTAAATGGTACTTAAACTTTGCGGTTCAAAGAAAGTGGGATTAATTTTGATATAAAGCAGTTTTACAAATTAATTAAAATCAAGACTTAAAAAGAAAATAATAAAGTGACTATATTATGAAAATTGACGGCAAGAGTTAGTAGTTGAAAAATTATATTTAACATTTTATGATTATTGTGGTCTGGTAAGTATTCATAGGTATTGTAATTTTGTGATTTGTAGAGAAAATAATCTATAAATGTCGTGGACCAAAAGTTATATGTATGACTCAACTTGACTCAGAGTGTAAATGTGAAAGTGTTCGTCTGAGGGGGTAGTTTATGGTGGAATTAATATCTCGTCAGCATTTTTCGGCAAACTACAAAAATTCTCATTTTATTTTAGCAAAGTTTTCGATTAGCCATAGACATATATATGATTATATCTCTGAATTAGTTTTGTGTACGAGACCGATCAATATTTTATTTAAAAGGTATTGAAAGTACCTTTAAAATGGTATACAACATCATTCACCTTTTTATACACATGTATACAGTTTACTTTATTTCTTGAAATAATTATTTAAATTGCAGTTTAAACTATACTTTTTGTATGCTATATTTTGCTTTTGTAATAATGTGTAGAAAATCACATTTCGTCAAAATAAACAACTCTTCATTCTTTTAAGCTTTCATAAAATTTTGTTTTTGGTCACCCTGTACCAATACAGGGTGATAATTATGTTGGTTATGTATTGAGTTTATATGGGAGGTGGTAGTGGGCGTGGTCCGATCGGCCCAATTTTATTTTTAATTTTTGCGTATGATATGTCTAGCAAATGTGCAAAATTATAAGACTGTATGGTTATTTTTCGACTTTATGCCATAAAAAAAGGATTTGGGACCAGTGTGCGGTGGACGACAGATAATACTGTAGCGAATAAATGAAAAAGTGCGCCATATCTGTTAGGTTGATTCGGAGATATTATGCCAATCAGTTTGCAAAAAGCTGTATCCAGATATGCGCAAAATAACGTAAGTACAGAGTGGCTAAAGTCGGGTGGGGGGGGGGGGGGGGGGGGGTATATATATATACAGATTGTTTGTCTAGGAACGTTATGTTGAAATTACTATTTACTTTTCATTTTTATACCCTCCACCTCCAGGATGGGGGTATATTCACTTTGTCATTCCGTTTGTAACACCTTAAAATATTCATCGGAGACCCCATAAAGTATATATATTCTGGGTCGTGGTAAAATTCTAAGACGATATAGCCATGTCCGTCTGTCCGTCTGTCCGTCTGTCTGTCTGTCTGTCTGTCTGTCTGTCTGTTGAAAGCACGATAGCGGCCGAACGAAATGAGCTAGGAGGTTCAAATTTTTCCTAAATGTGTCTTATGGTTGCAGATCGGTTGGGATTGAAAGTGGGCGAAATCGGCCCAGAGGGAAAATTTTTTCCCTCACAAGGACTGAAAATACCCCTAATATTTAGAGTATTTCAGCATGTTTTTTGAACATAATAGCTTGTATTTACTTGATATTTGCAATGTGCATTCCCTTTATAGCATAATAGGGCACCATAGAGTGATTTTTATTTGTAGGGTGCGAAATGGTACGAAAAGGGATAAAAATAGTACCTATCAAACGACAACAGATAGAAACACGAAATTTGGCGTGTACATTCCTCTAATAGAGTAGATACATAATATAAAAGTAGTTTTTCTAAATTCGTACTTTTAAGGGGTTAAATGGGGATAGAGGGATAAAAATAGTACCAACCTAACGGCTGCACCCAGAATAATGAAATTCGATATATACATTCCTCTGATTGCGTAAACACGTAAAATAAAAGAACTTTCTAAAAAAATCGTACTTTTTGGGGTTCACATGGAAAAAGGGGATAAAAATAGTACCTACCAAATGACAGCAGCTAGAATCATGAAATTCGGAGTATACATTCCTCTGACTGCGTAGACACGAAAAATAAAACTTTTTTTCCAAAATTCGTACTTTCAAGGGATACAATGGCTACAGGGGATAAAAATAGTACAAACTAAACGAATACAGCTGGAATGATGAAATTCAGTGTGTACATCCCTTTAATTGCATAGACACGTAAAATAGAGGGATTTTTCGAAATTCGTACTTTTAAGGGATATAATTAAAAAAGGGATAAAAATGGGACCTACCAAACCGCAGAAGTTGAAATCATGAAATTCGGTGTATACATTCTGACTATGAATACTCGAAAAAGGGGTTTTTCGAAATTTGTACATTTGGGCGGAGAATGAGGCGAATGGAGATATCTTTAAAATTTATACTTTTCTTATCACTTTGTCTGTATCTGAAAATGCTTCTTTCTAATGGCGACTGACAATCGCCTAATATTTAGGCATGTCAACTTTCACAATTTCACCATTTTATTTATATATAGTAGTCGATTTTAAACAGTGCGCATAAGTATACATTATAGTTTGAAATAGTAAACAAATATAGTAATGTGCATAAAATATCACAATTTTCGCAATATGGTACTGTGCTTCTATGTAAAGTCGACATCCTTTAATCTGCTGGTAATACTGTGTAATGCACTCCGTGGTGGGGGGTATATAAGATTCGGCCCGGCCGAACTTAACGTCTTCTTACTTGTTGTTATTCAAATTATCTGAGATTTTATATATTTTCGGGGAAATTTTTTCAAATGATAAGATCGTACAAAAAATATTTGTAAAGAATCAATCGGACAGAATCAGATGTCATCAGAAGTCTTCATTGTCAACAAAAGAGTGTTAAATGCGTCTCTGGTGATGGTCACTTTGCGGACGTTGGGTGCGTCCACGAATAAAATCGAATCGTGAAAATTGCTTTAAATAATGAAATAATACAGTATTATAGCCCGGAATGTTGTATATCTGATTGACATTCGACTGAATAATTATAACTTTTGGTAAAACCTTACTTAAAACTTACTAATTGACAATTTGCAATTTTTTTTATTTATTTATTTATTATGAATTACAATACAAAGTAAATTTATATTCTAATTTTGGGTCCAGGGATTGAGCCGGGGTGACTAAGACCATTGTAGCTAGTTACTGCAGCGACATACAGCCTCTGGTGGGAATCGAACCCACGACCCCCACGCTGATAGCCGAGCACGCTACCAACTCGACTACCGGGGCGCTCAATTTGACATTTAAAAATAATTTTATAATCACATTAAACCTCCAAAATAGGCATGCTAAGGGTATGGCAACCCTTTCTATTATGTACCTCCAGACTCAAATGTCACCGTCATTGGTAAAATTTAAAACTTGCTATTTGATCGTGTTTTAGCAGATTATAGTACCTCCTGTACAAATAATCAGGCCCAATCTAAAATTGAAGTCTTTATAACTTCTTTAAAATTGTTCAGAAGTTCAAAGGTATATAAAAGACGGTTTAACCACACAAAAGACTAAAAGGAATATTTAGTGCAATGCAGTTTTAATTCAACTAAGTTTGCTAAACTCATATATAGAACCAATGATATGGAGAGTAGCAGCCCTGCTAGCAACAGAACCAAATAAATACTTCATTTAAAAAACGTTGTTTTCTATCGAAAAAAATTACCTCGGTCCTGAGTAAATATTTACAACAAAACTAGGACAATTTTTAATTTATGTTACTGCTACCTTCGCTGTTACGTAAAAATCTGTCTTAAGAACATATTCATAAATGGTATTATTAATAATGTCAATATATGTACCCAGCCAAAAAATTGGAAAAATTGCTCATTATCCAAATGAGCATTTTTCCCGCTTTTGAGGAAGTTCTTTTAAACAAATTACAAAAAGTCAAATATGTTTATATTCCGTAATATTTTACGAATAGCATTTTCACAAGTGAATGGGAACGAATTTTTAGTGTGGCATCACAGGGTTAAGGTGTCCACTTTGCACCCAGAAGGTCTAGGGTACGAATCGTGGCTCGGGGAAAAAACTTTTTTGTTTTATTACTTTTATATAATCAACAACGTTTAATTTTGCATAATTTTAACAATTTAAAAATGTTTGCTTAAAAAATACAAATTTATTGCTTTACTAATGTGCTTCAAATATTCCTTTTTATAATTATTAATACTTAATGCTTATTTAATTTAATATTAATTTGCGTTATGTTAATTCATACTAAATAAATATTTTGTTAAGTTTCCTATTGTCAGTTCTAACGAACAAAATGGTTTGCTTTATTATATTCAGCATTCACAACAGATATCATCATATCGAAATAATACTTCAAGTCGATTAAAAAATAAACATAAGGTAACATTCTTCAAAAAAGCTTAAATACCATAAATATTGGTAGATAGTCGGTGCTACTGTTGATGTATTTCCTTCATATTTTAATTCCAAAAGTACAAACTTTGAAAATCCATTATCTCTCACGTGCACAGTGCAAGATAACCTAATTTCCTGATTCAACCAATTTTTTCCGTAAAAGTAAAAAAGAACGAATTTGGAAAATTTCTCTCCATATTTGACTTTTTCCGCTCTAGAAACCACATATTGTATCAGATACTCATCAAATTAGGCGAAATATCTTATATTTGTTCTATAAACACCCATGGTGAAAATGAGTCAGATCGGTTCAGATTTACACATAGCTCCCATACAAATTTCGCACCCGGATAGACTTTTTTCGCCCCAGAAACCACGAATTTTCACCAGATTTCTTCTAAGTGAGCATAACACGTTATATTTGAACTGGAAGTACTTATTCTGAAAGCTAGTTTATTCCATGTGTGGATATTAGGGTTTGCATTTTCCCGTTCTTTTTATTTCCCGGGAAACGGGAATTATTTTTTCAATTTCTCGGGATCCCGGGACAGCACGGGAAATCGTCAATATATCTTTTACCATGAGTTAAGCTTATTTTTCCAATGAAACATTCTTATTTTATTAAGGTGACATGTTGCTTTATTACTTGGAGATATTTTTTTAACGGATATTCCGCAAGTGAGTTGTGCTTCTCATTGGTTTGTGAAAATCATTTACTTAATGAGACCACCACCTGGAATTCATGATAGTGGTAGTGTGAAGTCAAATAATAAATGTTACCATGTTATTTTTAAATAAATTTGCATTCTATAAAATATAGGTTCTAAATGGTCTTAAGCCAGGAGAGTTACCCAGTTCAGTGAAATAAAAATTTATTTCACAACGAACGTGTTACAGAATTCAATTCAAACATATTAATTAAATGTATTTAATCAAAATTTGCAAGTGTATATTTAAGAGCAGATAATGCATTTTTGGCCTCATTGAATGTGAAAGCTATCTTGACCTTTTTAATACAATATTTTTACTTGCATTTTCTATAGTATTGTTTAAAATATTAAAACAACGACTGACTTCATTTATTTTAGGCGTTTGGATACACGCCCAAAATTGGATTTTTAAATTTCCGGGTTTTTAAATTTTTTCAAATGGAGTTTGACCCCGAATATGCAGCGAATTTTGGCTGCATATCCGAACGCATTTTATTTATCCGAGTTGAATTGTATTCGGATAGAAAGTGGAGTGTATCATATGGTCGGCCCCGCCCGACTTCAACCTTCCTTACTTGCGTTCATTTGGACCGATTTCGCCCAGTTGTAATTCCAACCGATCTACGACTAAAAGACGCATTTATGGAAAATTTTGACGTCCTACCTCCTTTCGACATGGCTAGATCTTCTTAGAATTAGGTCGTCGTAGAATTTTATGACGACCAAGAATATAACTTTATAGGGTCACTTATGGTGAAAATAGGTCAGATCGGTTCAGATTTATATATAGCTCCCATTAAAATTTCGCTCCCGATTTGACTTTTCTGCTCTAGAAAACACATATTTTAACAGATCCTCATCAAATTAGCGAAATATCTTATATTTGTTCTATAAACACCCATAGTGAAAATGGGTCCGATCGGTTCAGATTTATAAATAACTCCACGCAAATTTCTCTCCCAGCTTGACTTTTTCCAACCCAGAAACCACGTACTTTCAGAGAATTTCTTCAAATTGAGCTTAACACAACAAATATTCTTCTCGATTTAACAAATTAATTAGCCTATGATTATGAAGTATACAAAAATCCTTCCCCTTCCTTCAATTTTTTACCGAATTGAATTGTATTTGGATAGAAAGTGGAGTGTATCATATAGTCGGCCACGCCCGACTTTAGCCTTTCCTTACTTGTTTTTAAATTGAAACCCGTTATCTATCGCTATCACAAGATGTTAGATTTTAGCATTGTGTAGAATTTCAAATACAAACTTGACATTTATTAAACCTTGATATTTATTAAGAAAATTCATTATGGTAAAATCTTAAGTGTATGTGTTTCAATGAAATTTCATTAATATACATTATGTACTTGAACAGTTACTATTTCTATCACGTCTTATTCAATAGGTCGGGCCTTACCTTTCTAAAGTATGTTTCATTTAACTTGGAAAAGGTTTCATTTCATCTGAAAAAGATTTAATTTAATCTGAAAATGCTATAATTGGTCAGTAGCGGTGAACACACAGCGAAAAGCACGTGTAATTAACTTTAAAATAAGTTCTCATTCTTTCAATTGTGCGTACGCGTTTTCACACTATACCATTTTCAACTTTCCTACCTCGGCAGTTTTTTTCTTGATTTTCAGTTGGTCATGTCTTTTTTTTAAATGTCGTTTTTATAAAAAGTAAAGTATTTTTAATAGAAGAATATGTGTGGACAACATCGCAAAAATCGAAGATTTAGTGTTTTATAAGACTTCTTCATGTTATTAATGTTTTCACTTGCTTGAGAGAACGGGGTTCTCAAGCTCCATGAGAATGTATCACTTTTAATATAGATGTTCCTAGACTATGACGTTCCTAATTTTACCTCATTCTGCTGTAGTTAGGGTTTTCATTTTCCCGTACTTTTTATTTCCCGGGAAACGGGAATTATTTTTTCGCTTTCCCGGGATCCCGGGACAGGACGGGAAATCGTCAACATATTGTTTGCTATATAAAAACTTATTATATTTCTCATTTATAGAAATAACCCTCATCCTATTTGTAGAGAAATCCTCCTGGTTCAAAAGGCTCAATGGGAATACAGAATATGAGATAACACCACCGTTCCCTTCACTCATCATTCATTCCATCACCCTAGCTCCTAAATCCCTTTCTTCAATATGCCGAATTTAGTTAGTATCTAGTGAACTCGTCGATTGTGCCCACTACTAACGGGCATACTTAACCTAACCTAAGCTATAACAAGTAAGGAAAGGCTAAAGTCGGGCGGGGCCGACTATATGATATACTCCACTTTCTATCCGAAAACAATTCAACTCGGTAAAAAAGTGAAAAGAAAGAATTTTTGTATGTTTCCTAATCATAGGCTAATATGGTCCTGGTCCAATTTGTCAAATCGGAAATATTTATATCGGTGCTATATCCAAACATAGAATATAGTGACTAACTTTCAAAATAAGTTCATCCAGTTCAAATATAACGTGTTAAGCTCATTTTGTGAAAATTCGTTCTTTCTGGTCTATTTGAAATTTGTATGGGACATTTTTGGGGCGAAATTTGTATGGGAGCTATATGTAAATCGGAACCGATGACCAATTTTCTCCATGGGTGTTTCCAGTTGAAATATGAGATATTTTGAAAGATTTGAAGAAGATCTGTTATGTTATCTGTCTGACCTATATTCACTATGGCTCTTTCTAGTGAAAATATAAGATGTTTTGCCAAATCTGCAGACAATCTGATACAATATGTGGTTTCTAGAGCGGAAAAAGTCAAATCGGGAGCGAAATTTGTATGGGGCTATATCTAAATCTGAACCGATTAAATAGCGTTCGTCGTTGTACCGAAAAACTTCGTTGTGCAAAGTTTGATTTGGTTCTGACTACAATTGCGACCTGTATCGTGATTACAAGAATAGATGGACAGACGGACATTGCTAAATCGACTCAAAAAGTGATTCTAAGTCGATCGGTATAATTAACAGTGGGTATATCTCGTTTCCTTTTGGGCGTTACAAAAAAAGGCACAAAGACATAATACTCTCGTGGAGTGTATAAGAATGAAATAATTTTTTCCAAGGATGAAAAACGAATTAATTAAGCATATTTTTTAAAATAAGAGGTTCTTTGAAAAAAATAATAACTTTTTAAAACAGACAACGCATTTATATTTTTAAAAATTCTGAAATTAAATTAACTCAAAATATTAATATAAGGTATGTGTAACCCTCCATTCGGTTATATTAACTTCATATCAATTCTCAATAGTAAATTAACATATTCAAGGTGGAAGATTTGTATCGCCTAGCTGACACATACCTAATTAAAAGTTTGGTACCTTTTTTGGAAAAATTGCCGCGGGAATCTCGTACAAATTTCCCGGGATACGGCAAACAAAAAATATAAAAATTTCCGGGATTTTTCTCGCGGGAAATCCCGGGATGCAAACCCTAGCTGTAATACAATGTTTGCAGAGCGCAACGAAATCAAATCGGGAGACACACTTGCACGAAAATCTGAATCAGAGCCGGTTTTTTGAAACAAGTTTATTCCAACAAATGCGTAGAACGTCTTTCCAATTCGCTTAATAACCTTATTGACAATAGCTGAACTAATACTACTCAGAAAGCTCAAAAAATACGTATAACAACGATAATATGAATTCAAAGGGAAGTGATTGAAAAGTTATAACGGATGTAGCATATTTCGTGTACATAATTCAATGTAGCTTTCCCCTTCACGGTCGGTGAGACATGTGAGCGAATGAGTAACATTATCATTAATATGTAATATAGCGCATGGGTAGTTAGGTTGGGTCACGGCCAATACAGTTAAACAAATAATTTCCGATCAATTCATAGAATTGTCAATGACTTTGGATTGTTTAATGGTTATTTGCAAAATATTTCGTCCCTAGGACAAGCCTCACGTGAGTGCTTCAGAAAACACCGATAAAAATCATATTTTTTCTGAATCAATAGACCCTTGAAATTACTTTATATATAATTGTTTAGCCTTGTCTTACATCGTTAAATCGACTCAGCTGGTGACTCTATGCCTATCTGTAACCAAAAGTTGGGTCTAAATCGTCTCTTTCTTAGTCCTACAAACATTTGGCGTGAAACCAACTTATAATACCCTATTTCATGAATAAGTTTATACTAGCAGAATATGAAGAACTGAGTACACAGATTTTTAATGTTTGGCAACTAAATTCAAAATTTTATATCTCACGATATAATATTTCGGGTTTTATACCCTCCACTAGGGTATTATGTCTTTGTGTATTTGTTTGTAAAACCTAAATGGAAACGAGATATTCAGATCGTATCGTCACTATTTTTAATTTATTTTTATATTTTTTAGTTTCCCTATAAGAAACACCTCTGTTTGTATATTTTTTGAAAATGCGCATGACAGATTGTCATATATTGCATCTGATTCCTTTCCCACTCGTGGTCAGACCATGTGATTATACCCTACACCACAGGGTATAATGACTTTGTGTACTTTATAACACCTAAAATGAAACGAGATAGACTCATCGAGATATACCGATCGACTCAGAATCACTTTTTGAGTCGATTTAGATCGCAATTGTTGTTAGAACTAAATGAAACTTTGCAAAGTTTTATGGGATAAGGACTAACGCTATTTAATTTGAAGAAAATCGGTCCAGATTTAGATATAGATTCCATACAAATTTTGCTACCGATTTTACTCATCCCTCTCTAGAAACCACATATTTCAACAGATTTTCTTACAATTTGGCAAAACGCCATATATTTCAACTAGAAAAAGCTCTGGTAAAAATATGCCACATCGGTTCAGATTTATACAGAGATCCCATACAAATGTCTACTCCGATTTGCCTGTTTCAGCTCTACAAACAACAACTTATATTTCAACTAGAAACAGCTCTGGTGAAAATGGACCAGATCGGTTTATATATATTTGAACAAATTTGAACAGATTTTCTTCTAATTTGGCAAACCAGCTCATATTGCAAATAGAAACATCTATTGCGAATGTGGGTCACATCGGTTCAGATTTATATATAGCTCCCATTTAAATGTTTCCCCCGATTTGATTCATTCCGCTCTAGAAACCACATATTTAACAGATTTCCATCAAATTTGGGAAAGCGTATTATATTTCAACTAGAAAACCTATGCTAAAATGGATCAGATCAGTTCAGATTTATATATAGCTTCCATTCAAAGTTTGTGCTCAAATTTTCTTGCATATATAGAAGTATGCAATTTGTAGTATATTCTGCTTTTATAGATTAAAATTTTATAGGTTCAAATTTAACAAACTTTTCTACCCTACACTACTGGGTATAATGACTAAGTGTAGGGTATCATATAGTCGTCCACGCCCGACTTTAACCTTCCTTACTTGTTCTTATTTTGGACACTCAGATTTTTATAGATCAAACGACTTGGCGGATAGTCTAATTGGGTTTTATTTTGATTTTGAATGTAGCATGAGAAATTAATGTGATCCTTAATGTGAGGTTATCCTAGTTTGATTGTTTGATAACACAGTGCAACACGAAAAAAAAATAACCATATACGGACACCGCTACATGATAAAAGACCAAAAAAAAAGACCCGTGTCCCCCCGTGGAATAAACAATTTTTCACTTTTGCGGCTACCTAAGCGCTTCCTAAACGGTGTTAAGAATAATTCCTAGGAAGTTCATATGTTCTAGAAAGTTGTTTATTGAGATCTTAGGTACATTTTTGTAGTTGATTGTTTCCCTGAATTTTCAGCGGTTTGCTACCTATGGACCTGAACAGGGGAAAAAAGGTTAAAAAAATCGAATTTTTTTAAGTTTTTTGCGATTTTGACCTTGAAGATGAAGTTTTTTTGATTTTATATGTTCACAATTTTTGTTCTTTATGACAAGAGCTAGAACTTTGCCTCAGAGAGGTTCCGAACGGTTTGCAAGATATGAGCCTGAGAATATGATCACTTTTTTCCAAAAATTACACCGAGGCCTCAAATCTCTGGGGGCCCATAAAAAAAAGTGCATGACTTTGGGGAAAAAAAAACACGGGTCTTTTTTTTGGTCTTTTATCATGTAGCGGTGTCCGTATATGGTTATTTTGAAATGACTTCAAAAATGTTGCACAGTGTAATGTGTGGTTGTGTGGAAAACGAGAAACCATCAGCGACGAGTATGCGAGAAACAAACAAGAAGCGGAATTCGCGGCCTATGCCATGGCGAACAACTACAAGAACAATGAATTGACTGTCGTGGGGAAATCTCATTACATCATATGGATCATGTGACAGGTACGGGGAGATATCGGAAATCGGAATACGGAGAGATCCAATTATTTGTAAGTTTGTAATTCCTTTCCCTTGAAATGTCAACACTAGTCGGCAAATTTTACAGACTTACCCCCCAGAGTCACTTAACACTCCGCATCAGTCTTTCCTCGTCGTCTCACGTAAGAAAGTGGAGTCATTTATTTGTCCCATAATAGTCCAACTGTAGTTGCAACAGTAGCATAATAAATCTCCACGAATTCTCCAACTGACTAACGCACCCAGAAAAATTCTTAGATATTTTCAGATCAGAAAAAAGCTTCACAAAACAGCATTTTCGGAGCAATAGGTACTTATCTTAATACACATCACAGTGGATGTTACAATTTGATATGCGATGAATTTCAGTAAAACTTGTCAGTTCAAAATGTATGGTGTTCAGCCTAGTTGAATTAGTCAATCTATGGTAAAAGCGGGTTTATGAATATGCAGAAGATTAGAGATTAATACGCGTCATTCTGTCAATCCTTTCCATAAAGTTCCATTAATTCGAATCTGCACAAATATTCTAGCTTTGATATTTTCAACCGAATAAAAGATTAGTTTCTTGAAAAAATTTACTATATTATTTCTTTGAGTACAAAGTTCCAATTTGAAACGTTAAATTTGTCGCAGTTGTAATTCGATTTTGCAAATGGTTAACATAAAATTAATCTTGTCTGATGAATGTTAACGGAGAAACAAAAAGCTATTCGTGGATGCTGTTACTTGTCTTCTTCCGCTACTCGATTCCAGATTTATCTACGCTACTGCAGTAGTTACTACATCCACCAGTGACACAATTACTTGCACTTTGCTTTCCCAAAGTCTTTCTTTGCTTTTGTCAGAACTATTATTTTCTAGTTTCTGCTCTATCTTAGTATGCTAGAATTGTGTTGAGTGAAATATTGCTAGTTGCAACAGACGAAAATAGATTTACGCACATGTTTTTGTTGTTAAAATTGAAATAATCCGATACATATATTAGAGTGGCTTCAAAAAAATATTGTCGATGAACATTCGACATTATAGATATATATGGAAGTTATAATTTATAGTCTCTTGAATACCACACTACAGGTTATATTTGTATTCATTTGTATGCCTTCATATCATTAAAAGTATTAAGTAAATAGGCGTTAAGTTTGGTCTGGCCGAATCTCTTATACCCTCCACCACGGAGTGCATTCCACAGTATTGCCGACAAATTAGAGGCTGTCGACATTGCATAGAAGTGAAGTACCATATTAGGGAAATTGTGATATTTTTAAGGTACATTACGATATTTGTTTACTATTTCGTACTATAAGGCATACTTACTTGCACTGTTTTAAATAAATGATTGATTTAAATAAATATCGGCAATTCTCTCAGGGCCGATATTCTATAGCTTCAAGTACAGATACTGAATGGGTCATGTTTCGCGTCCACAATGGAATAAAGCTCATAATTTCATGATTCTTGCTACAGCCGCTTGGTTGCTACCAATTTTATCCCAGTTTGATCCTAAAGGTACGTATATCAAAAGATATCCTTATGTTTCGTGTCTACGCAGTCAGAGCAATGTGCACACCAAATTTTACTATTCTAAGTTATCCCCTTTCGTCCCACTTTCCCCCTAAAAGTAAAATTTGTTAAACATTACTTTTTTTGGGGCTACACAGTCAGATGAATTTATACACCGAATTTCATGATTTCAACTTCAGCTGTCTGTTTGGTACCGTTTTTATCCCAAATTTCCAATAGTATCAATTAAAAATGCGAATTTTGGTAAATCCCTCTATTTTACGTGCCTGCGCAATTATAGGGATATACACACCGAATTTCATGTTTCTACTTGTTGTCGTATCATTGGTACGATATTCATCCCTTTTTGTCCCATTTCAGCCGCTAAATCTTCTATTTACTTCTTGGTGCTTTCACGCTACAAGAGGAACGTACGCAACAAATTTCATTCTAAAAAATTGCTTAAATAATCTTAGTAAAAAGGGGTAGTTGCAGTCCTTGTTAGGGAAAATTTTTTCGCTTTGGGCCGATTTCCAAACCTATCTACAAGCATAAGACATGTTTGTGGAAAATTTGAACCTCTTAGCTCATTTCGTTCTGAAGCTAACGTGCTTTTAACAGACAGACAAACGTCTTAGAATTTTAACACGATCCATATGGGGTATCCGATGAATATTTCCAGGTGTTGCAAACGTGCTACATCTCTGCTGACTGGTGGATTCTGATCAAAGGCACACGAGCATAACATAACCCTGACCAACAGTAATTTCAATATGTTTATTCCAAGTGTGTTGGTAAACACAACGCCAAATTTTTTTGCGAAAACGCTATATCGTAATATTATAATTAGTCTTACCAGGATTCCGGCAGTACGCATTGGCCGATGCCCATTGACTAATGTTTCATAGGTTTAGGTTTATATTATGTATGTACTGGGTAATGTCGTTCCGACTGCAGTGAAAATATATGTGGACGTCATCAGCGTAAAGATGTATCTTGCAGTAACTAATAAAGTTCTCTATATCGTTAATATACATTGGAAATATATGTGGACCTTGTACGTAGCCTTGAGGTGCACCACGTTTAATATGAAATATGTTTCGTTTGCATAATCTGCGGTTTGTCGAAATTTAAAAGCTCTTCTAACGATAACGAATGATGGAATTCACACAATTCAAACAAGGATTTTTTGATGATTACAAATATTCTTGACCAACTCACCACAAATATATATTTTTATCCAATAACAATTAATTAGTCAGTATTCAACTCGTAAAATGGTTAATCCTTTGGTGTTTTCAGGCTTACGGCTCCATTACACAGCATTTTAATTGGGAGAATTGTTTATTTTCGATTTTTGTAAATCTTTCACTTCTTATTGAATTTCTTCCCTAAATTTCTGTGAACAAAATTAAAAAGGATAATCGCCAGATACACGAATTTGAGTTAAAACATTCGTGGTAGCAGTTACAGTCCCGAATAGAGATCTAAATTCAAATGTAGTGTCATTAACTTTCATGGTAGTATCTTATGGTCAATAACATTGTACAATGATACCAGAGTATTCATGAAATGATCCCTTTGTTCCACACTGGAACCTGGAATTTGTAGGCTAATGCCGTTTGCGAACGACAAAGCGAACGAAAATCTATGCGAAAGAAAACGTAAGCATTTCAGTGTAAAATCGGGGCCCACTAACTTTTTCTTCTGTCATCTGCGCGAATGAAAATGACAAAATCACTCACTTGTGTTTTGTCTATCGCTAGCATAAATAAATAAAATACAAACAAATTTATTTTATCTGCCTGACCCACGATGTCGAAAGAAAATCTATGCGAACGAAAGCCAGTCACTCACTTTCGCATCAAAAAGCGACCCACTATCTTCTGACTTTTCGTTCGCATAGCCTTACGTGTTGTGAGTGAATGAAAATGTTGCCAGATCAAAAAATCCACAAATAAACGCAAATATGCCAAGAAAAAAGCGTTAAATATCCAAATTCTAACATATAATAAAAAAAGTTGACAAAACTTTTTCTCAGCTGAAATAAGTGAAAACAAAATTCGAAAAAATAATGTAAACAATCAATATTTGGGGTTGTTTTTGTGTGTTGTCGAAAAATATAAATTTTTCCAACGCGCACATTTTTTGGAGGAATCCTATTTTCAAGATCCCCGTAGGCAGCTACTGGTCATCTCTAATATACTTTTTTCACATGTAAATGCACATATGTAAGTTCTGTTACATATTTATAGGAACTTTTCGGGTGACATTTTACTCATGTTTATGGACGGGTTGCAGGACGACGTTTTCAAAAAGACTACGATCGGGAAAAACGAAACGCTTGGGTTTTATGTGGTTGGAGCCACAATTAAATTGAAAGTCCCTACAACAAAAACACACCGTTGCACGGAGCAACGGAAAGTATAAATGCGAGCTGCGTTCTGCACAATATGTGCAACAGCAAGTGCCTCGACAACTCAATTGGTGCCTATGAAGTTCGTGGCGAGTTCATCTCGAACGCCGATGAAGAAGTCTGAAGTAGAGATGAGAGCAATAAAAATATAAAATAAATTTGTTTTGTGTTTATTTATGCTTGCGACAGACAAAACACAAGTGAGTGATTTTGACATTTTCATTCGCACAGATGACAGAAGAAAAAGTTAGTGGGTCCCGATTTTACACTGAAATGCTTACGTTTTCTTTCGCGTAGATTTTCGTTCGCTTTGTGGTTCTGGTGCCTGTTAGTGGGTCCCAAAGCAGCTGTTTGTCGCATGAGAGGCAAGCGAACGTTAACTTTCGACATCGTGGGCCAGGCAGTATATTTTTAATGCTCTCCTCTCTACTTCATACTTCTTCCACGGCTTTCGAGATAATCTCGCCACGAACTGCCTAGGCACCAATTGAGTTTTCGAGGCACATATTGTGCAGAACGCATTTATACTTTCCGTTGCTCCGTGCACCTGAGTGTTTTTGTTGTAGGGTCTTTCAATTGAGTTCCTTTTATTACTAAAGGGCATCTTCAGGAAGGGCTTTAATTTGTGGCTCCTACCTCCTGAAACCCAAGCGTTTCGTTTTTCCCAGTGGAAGTCTTCTTGAAAACGTCGGTGTCCCGCAACTCGTCCATCAACATGAGGAAAATGTCACCCGAAAATTTCCTATAAATTTGTAAAAACATATGCATTTACATGTGAAATTAGTATATTCTGGTCATCTCAAAAACTTTAGAGATGACCAGTAGCTGCCAGCGGGGATCTAGAAATTAGCATTCCTCCAAAAAAATGTGCGCGTTGGAAAAATTTATATTTTTCGACAACACACAAAAACAACCAAATATTGACTTTTTACATTATTTTTTCGAATTTTGTTTTCAGTTATTTCAGCTGAGAAAAAGTTGTGTCAACTTTCTTTATTATATGCTAGAATTTGGATATTTAACGCTTTTTTCTCGGCATATTTGCGATTATTTTTGGGTTTTTTGATCTGGCAATATTTTCATTCACTCACAACACGTAAGGCTATGCGAACGAAAAGTCAGAAGATAGTGGGTCGCTTTTGGATGCGAAATTGAGTGACTGGCTTTCGTTCGCATAGATTTTCTTTCGACATCGTTGGTCTGGCAGTTAGTGTTGGTAACATTAAATTTATTTCAGCGGCCATATTGTTTGTAGCTACGGGGGCTAATGAAAATTCCACCAAAAAACAAAGATTATTTTGGACGTTCACTTAAGAAATTCGCCTAAACTTGGCATGTTCTAAAAGCTCCGGTTCATAAGACGGATTATCAGTAATTGGGCTTTCTCCGATTGCGAAAATGATCAGAACATTAGAATAAATATATTTTTTAATGGAAACGAAAACACTTTGGATCGCACATTTTAATAAAAATCAACATTTAGCAGATTCTAATATTTTGCAAAAAGGCAGTCAGCCAAATTTAAGATTTGTTTGCTATCCGGGCTCTTTACATTCAACTTTTTTTAATCCAACATAAGACTAACTTTTGATTTTTAAACATTTTTAAACAAACTTAAGATGAGTAAAGATTCTTGGCAGTTTGGACAAACATATGTTGCAGTTGAATGTTGCATGTTGCAATACAGGCGGTACTTACTTGCAACACAACATGTTTATTGCTTATAAACACTCATTGTGTTGTTGTGCATAAGATGCTCATTTTTCATAAAACACAAAACAATTATGACCAATTTTTGTGATATTTCAAATAGACATAGTCGAGGTATTGAGGAGGAGCTTAAGTTATGATGTAGGACCATTTAGGTTTAATGAATCCTAAACATTGGGAGTACTAATAGAAAAGTTTCAGAAAAATTCCAAAAATTGTATTTGTACATTGATTGCAACAAAAAGTAAATGAATTCATTCTTCTTCGAAAAACTATAAAAACAGTTACATGTATACATTTTCACTCATATTTTGGGAAATTAACGCTTCAGAACCATTTTTTATTTTTTCTGTGCTTTTTAAAGTTTTTACGCTATCGAAGGCAAAATGAAGGCCTATATAACCCCAAATATGTGTTTTGAAAGACCAATAGATTTACTGGAAAGATGTTCAAATTATTTTTTTTTTGAATATATCACAATTTTTCAGCTCTTTAAACAAAGCAAAAAACAAATCTTGGACTGGTTTATTTAAAAAAATTTTGCGGAAAGACACCTAAGTATGAAAATATGTTCATTAAGAATTTCATTCATTTGAATTTTTTTCCGAAAGTCGTACAAATGTCAAAGTGAAATATATTTAACACATCAAAATTTCAACTATTTTGAAAATTTCATAGTAATATCTACGAATATACATATCATTCAGCCAGACGGACTGACAATTTTTTCATAACTGCAAACAAATTTCCGGCGAAACTTTTTTAACTAAAAACAAGTAAGAAGACGTTAAGTTCGGCCGGGCCGAATCTTATATACCCCCCACCACGGAGTGCATTACACAGTATTACCAGCAGATTAAAGGATGTCGACTTTACATAGAAGCACAGTACCATATTGCGAAAATTGTGATATTTTATGCACATTACTATATTTGTTTACTATTTCAAACTATAATGTATACTTATGCGCACTGTTTAAAATCGACTACTATATATAAATAAAATGGTGAAATTGTGAAAGTTGACATGCCTAAATATTAGGCGATTGTCAGTCGCCATTAGAAAGAAGCATTTTCAGATACAGACAAAGTGATAAGAAAAGTATAAATTTTAAAGATATCTCCATTCGCCTCATTCTCCGCCCAAATGTACAAATTTCGAAAAACCCCTTTTTCGAGTATTCATAGTCAGAATGTATACACCGAATTTCATGATTTCAACTTCTGCGGTTTGGTAGGTCCCATTTTTATCCCTTTTTTAATTATATCCCTTAAAAGTACGAATTTCGAAAAATCCCTCTATTTTACGTGTCTATGCAATTAAAGGGATGTACACACTGAATTTCATCATTCCAGCTGTATTCGATTAGTTTGTACTATTTTTATCCCCTGTAGCCATTGTATCCCTTGAAAGTACGAATTTTGGAAAAAAAAGTTTTATTTTTCGTGTCTACGCAGTCAGAGGAATGTATACTCCGAATTTCATGATTCTAGCTGCTGTCATTTGGTAGGTACTATTTTTATCCCCTTTTTCCATGTGAACCCCAAAAAGTACGATTTTTTTAGAAAGTTCTTTTATTTTACGTGTTTACGCAATCAGAGGAATGTATATATCGAATTTCATTATTCTGGGTGCAGCCGTTAGGTTGGTACTATTTTTATCCCTCTATCCCCATTTAACCCCTTAAAAGTACGAATTTAGAAAAACTACTTTTATATTATGTATCTACTCTATTAGAGGAATGTACACGCCAAATTTCGTGTTTCTATCTGTTGTCGTTTGATAGGTACTATTTTTATCCCTTTTCGTACCATTTCGCACCCTACAAATAAAAATCACTCTATGGTGCCCTATTATGCTATAAAGGGAATGCGAATTGCAAATATCAAGTAAATACAAGCTATTATGTTCAAAAAACATGCTGAAATACTCTAAATATTAGGGGTATTTTCAGTCCTTGTGAGGGAAAAATTTTTCCCTCTGGGCCGATTTCGCCCACTTTCAATCCCAACCGATCTGCAACCATAAGACACATTTAGGAAAAATTTGAACCTCCTAGCTCATTTCGTTCGGCCGCTATCGTGCTTTCAACAGACAGACAGACAGACAGACAGACGGACAGACGGACAGACGGACATGGCTATATCGTCTTAGAATTTTACCACGACCCAGAATATATATACTTTATGGGGTCTCCGATAAATATTTTAAGGTGTTACAAACGGAATGACAAAGTGAATATACCCCCATCCTGGAGGTGGAGGGTATAAAAAATCATTTATGTTATATAGAACATAATGGTTTTTCTTAAAACTACCTTGAAGTATTACAGTTAAAAATATCAGGATCTTGCTTTATCTTAAATCGGTAAAACATATATAAGCAGTTGACTTCACGAATTAGTGATTTAACATATTAGGGATTTTATCATATGTTTGCTACCTGCTGTATGTATTAGATAAATTCTGAATTCTAATCCACGAAGTGGTGTAGGGTATACCACTTCGTGGATTAGGGTATTATATGTTAGTTTTCCATTAAATGTTTGGAACAGCAAGAAATATTATTATTATTATTTATATTATTATTATTATTAGACCCACCTGAATCGATTTATCGATGTATGTCCGTCCACCTGCTGTCCATCTAATCTTGGTCGCACTCTACAGGTCGCAATTGTTGTCCGATTTCCATGAAATTTGTCAGAAGAACTTATAAATGGCCCCAGTTTTACTATTATCGCTGTAGAACCCACATTTTTCATCAGAAGTTGATCAATTTTTGCAGATCATACTCTATTTCAACTAGGAATTCCTACTAAGAAGTCAAATATATGGGTCCATATTTTGGTATAACCCCGGTACAAATGGGACCCATTTAACGCTATCACCGCTTTAGAACCTATATCTTACATCGGATCTTTATCAAGTATTGCAGATCATGACTTATTTCCACTAGGAATGCATAAAGGCATCTAACGGGTGATTTTTAGCTTTATCTTTTTGGCAACACTGGTTTAAACAGCTGACGCACGTTTCGTGTTTTGTTTCACTGTCAAACATCTTCAGTTTTGTCTCTAATTTAACCATGAATCGTCTTACAAACGAACAACGCTTGCAAAATATTGAATTTTATTATCAAAATGAGTGCTCTGTTAAGAAAGTTCATCGCGCGCTTCCATTTTATGGTCAGTTTAATCGACCCACTGGCACGGGCTATTGTGACTAAATTTCTCACCAAATTTACATTGTTGGACATTAAACCACCAACACGCTTACGTAGAGTGCGAACTGAAGAAAATATCGCAGCTGTATCGGCCAGTGTTAATGATGACCATCAATTATCGATTCGTCGCCGTTCGCAGCAATTGGGCCTCTGTTACTCAAAAACGTGGAAATGTCAAAATTGGACTAAGCGGATGGACCATTTGAGGCGCAGTCAAGGTCAACATTTGCATGAAATAATCTTCAAACATTAAATTATATGGACCGTACTATCGATTCAAATAAAGATTTCATGCATTTTTCTGAATTTTATGTTTTTTTTTTTTGAAAAACTTTCCTATAGCTTTTAAAAAATCACCCTTTATATAACCCATGTTATGGTGTAACCCCCAAGTGTTGTTATATGCCTCCTACAAATGTCCGTCCGATTTATATTTTTACCGATGTAAAATCTGCATTTGTCATCGAATCTTGGTCACAGTTTCCCGATCATGCTACATTTACTCTCGGAATACCTACCGAAAAATTGGACAATATGGGTCAATATTTTCAAATACAACTGTCCCACCAATACATCGGATTTCTATCAAATTTTCTAGATCATAGATTATTTCACATAGGAACATTTACAGATGAGGTGGACCATGGATCCCTATTTTAGACGTATTTTCTACTTCACATTATATTTCAGTTATGAACACTTAAAGCAAAAGTGGAGCATTACGCAAAGAAATTGCCACCGCTTATTATTCGGTTCTGATTTGTTTACACAACACTCTAGATTCAACTCATTACAACCCATCACCATGAAAATAATCCTTATATTCTTCCCAAGGCACAGCAAAAATGAAATAGGATTTTGTTTGTATATAGATAATACAAACGATTTACATAAATTTTGCCATATTCGTTAAATTTGACTAAAGATATATTTATGGTATACTAGCTGAACCCCCGCCCGCTTCGCCAGGCAAAAAAAAAAAAAACAAACGGTAAAATTAAACTCTGCTTTCTTATTAATTGTTGTCCTGATCGGTAATATATGTACCAATTATAATCAAGGTTCTTCCCTGAGATAATAAAGAAATGGATATGTTCCATGGAGAAGTTTACGGCGAATAGTTGAAAAAATGTCAAAATCAAACTGATTTTTTGTTAAGTGTGATTCTCCTCCTTTCAATTACCTAAACAAAAAACTTCATTCGTAAGATGAAATTACATTACATTCAAAACACATAGAAAATCAAAATGTTCACCAATCAAACAACACAAAAACTAAAAAATTAATATAATTTCCGTTTTCTTGACTTAAGTTGGCTGTTGGCGAATGAATATTTTTCTTTTTATAACCTTTCTTTACTGTTGTGCTACGAAAATCCACAGAAAACGTGTAATTTTACAAAATTCGAATCAAAAATGCGCCTTTCAAATCCCGCCCATTTGTATATTGTCTAAGCAGGTTACAACTAAATAAACTCACACAACAATATAGGAATATCGTTGTAGAATATACTCAAAAAACTGGTTTTAATTTCGTATGGGAAGGGTCACGGCCACTTTCCGCCCATCTCGGTGTCGAAATACTCTAAAACCTACTGACCATATTCGATAATATGTTTTAACTTCGTATGTGAGGTACACGCCCACTTTCCCAATACCGTCCATTTCTGGCACAACTACGCAGGTTTATGCTAGATGCACTCACACAAAAGATAAGTATTGTAGCTGTCATTGAACTGAATATATTCGATAATAGGCTTTAACTTCGTATGGAAGGTACCACGCCCTTTTTTCCAATATCGCCCATTTTTTGGGCACAGTTACGCACATTGATGCTAGATGCACTTACACAAAATTTCAGTTTTTTATCTGCCATAGAACGGCATATATTCGAAAATGGGTTTTAACTTCGTATGGGAGGTGCCACGCCCACATTTCCATTACCGCCCATTTTTGTCACAACTACGCACATTAATGCTAGATGCACTTACACAAAATTACAGCACAATAGGTGTAATTTTGGTTTTAACTTCATATGGGAGGTGCCACGCCCACTTTTGCATTACCGCCCATTTTAGGCGCAACTACGCACATTGATGCTAGATGCACTTACACAAAATTTGAGCACTATACGACCGCCCATTTTTGGCACAACTATGCACATTGATGCTAGATGCACTTACACAAAATTTCAGAACTCTAGGTGTCATAGAACTGACAATATTCAATAATAGGTTTTAACTTCGTATGGGAGGTGCCACGCCCACTTTTCCAATACCTCCCATTTTTGGCACAACTATGCGAATTGATGCTGATGCACTTACACAAAATTTCAGCACTCTAGGTGTCATAGAACTGACAATATTCAATAATAGGTTTTAACTTCGTATGGGAGGTGCCACGCCCACTTTTCCAATACCGCCCATTTTCGGCACAACTATGCACATTGATGCTAGATGCACTTACACAAAATTTCAGCACTCTATGTGTCATAACTGACAATATTCAATAATAGGTTTTAACTTCGTATGGGAGGTGCCACGCCCACTTTTCCAATACCGCCCATGCACTTACACAAAATTTCAGCACTCTAGGTGTCATAGAACTGACAATATTCAATAATAGATTTTAACTTTGTATGGGAGGTGCCACGCCCACTTTTCCAATACCGCCCCTTTTTGACACAACTGTGCAGACTAATAATTAGTGAACCTTCACAAAAATTCAAGACTCTAGCTGCAACAGTATTCTGAATATGCTAATTTATAAAAAACGAATAAATCCCCAAATTGTGTGGGAGGTGCCACGCCCACTGAAAATATCAAAAAATTATATAGCCTATTTTCACCACCGGTTCAGCATGAACATACTGTGAAAATTTCATGAAGATCGGTTCAGTAGTTTAGGCTGCTATAAGGAACAAACAAACAAACAAACATACAAACACAGATTCATTTTTATATATATAGATAGATAGTAATTTATCGCACCAATAAAACACCTGGGTTTAGTAATCAAAGCAAAGTAGTGTAGGGTATCATTGGTCAAACACGGTACACTTTGGAGCGATTTCGTCCATTTTCAATTTAAACCTTGCACACAGTCATATTGTTCTAGTTGCAGCCACTTCTACCCTAAAAAAAGAATACCATATCAGCCAGAGCGAAGTATACACCGATTTTTATCATTCCATTATTCCATTATCATTCCCCAAAAAGTAAAAAAAAATTAAATTATCTTTATCTTCTTCGTACACACAGTCAGAAAAATATACACACAGAATTTTATTATTACAACTACAGCTATTTGGTCGGTACAAATTTAGTACCTTTCTATAAATTCAACGCCTTAAAAATACGAATTTCGTGGATGTACAAACCAAATTTCACGTTACTAGTAAAGTAGTTTGATTGTTACAATTTGTATCCCTTTTTGGCCCATTTCACCCCCGAAAGTATGAGTCACTTTATGGTGCGTGTTTACATTATAAACGAATTGCATTTGCCAAATATCAAGTAAATATAGGGTCCGCCAAATAACTTTTTTTTCTGAAAATGCTATAAAAACACTACTGAATATTTTCTCAAATTTCTTTTTTTATTTGAAAGTACAATCCTTCCGGTTAATAATGGAAAATAATTTCATTCAAATGGCTGCCTCGGTCACCCCACAAATAATAGTTCAACGGTTGAATAGTTGAAAAAAAAAATCATTTTGCATCTATATTTAATATAATGCAAAATTATTTACAAATGGCATGGTGACATTTATTACTTGGCTGCAGACTACCACGATCATGATTTCGACCATGTTAAAAGTCTTTTCAAGTGGCTTCGCAACGACTTTTCAACATCAAGGAGATAATTCACGAGAATCACAAACTCACTTGCCGAATTTGCATTTAAGTCAAAGACATACATTCGTTGCGAAAGTTCTGATGAGATGGGGTAGCACCCATCGAAACTGCGCAGTCAACTTTTAGCTGCAACAATAAAGGTCTCACTTGCCTTTTTGCTAATTTTTGGGTTCTGCTGAAGACTTCAGCACAACCTTTGGTCTTGAACCAAAATAAATGACAAACACATACAACATAACAGACCAACTATACATACAAACAACAATATTATTTAATTCTTATCCTAAATCCATTTTCACTCTTACTGCCTTTTTGAACACTTTGCCTGAGTTCGACAACAGTGAAATCGACCGAATATTGTTGACATCATTTACACTCTTCTTCTTTGGCATAGGATGTATCTTAGCCACTTTCCACTTATATGTAACGTACGAGTTATTTAAGCAGTTATTGAAAACTATAACTAAATATTCTATGGCTTTTACAGATAATTTTCTAATCATTCGTTATGCCATATAATCCAGAAGAAATTTTACTATTCAGTATTCTTGAGAATTTTACCATTTCGTCTAATAAATTCGTTCGCTCCAATTGTATTAATCGAGGAAGAATACACATGATGTATCGGATTCTATGACAGGGAGTTCTCAATGCCGTGCTTATTTTCGATTGGTGGAGAACCATCATATATTTCAGAGAAGTGTTCTCTTAATGCGCTCATTTTTTGCTGTTCGTCCGCCATAACCACTCCCCAAACAGATATTTCCCAGGTGTGATATCTATTATTCCTACCGAGCATATTGTATATTTGTCTGTAATTATTTGGTCCAGGTTTGATATATGTCAATATTTCATTAATTAAATTGGTTTGTTCAATTTCCACCTGTTTTTTGGCAATAATTTTCAATAACTGAATCTGTTTAGAAAGAATGATGTAGTTTGGATTGTGTCTGTTGAATGTACGATGAAAATGCTTTTCAGTTCCTTTTGCCGAGCATATTTAACTTTAATTAACTTCTTAAAATTATTTTCATTTAATTTTCAATGAGTGTAAAGCTGACGTTAAGATTATAGTCACTGAAAAGCCGTCTACACATGAGTCTATTGCATTATCGGAGAGATTCCTGTCAGTAGGAGGAAAGTGTAACTCATGCTTCGAATTTATTGAATATATGCAAACTTAAATTCTGGAGTAAACAAATATTTTCACTCCTTCTGTTCAATTTTGGCAGACGACATTTTCCATTTTATAAATTTTTTAAAAAATTTCGACACAAATTTTATTCAATTGTTGAATGGCAACCAGCGTAAGAATGAATATTGTTTATTTTTCAAGTACCTTAAAAAATTGTGTCTAAAATATTTCTGAATGGGATGTCTAAATGGATGCGTTTGCAATTGTCAATTACTTTTTAGAATACGTAATTTGGCTTTCCTCGAATGCAATTATAAAATAAATATTTTTTAATCATAAATTTCAAATGTTCTTTTCGAAGAATATGAATATTAAGGCAAATTATTTGCAGCAATGTATCAACAAATTGAAGCTCTAGATGTTGAGTGATCAAAACCCGGTTTATCTGTAATGTCGGGTTTTTCAAAAAACCCATTGCTCGGTTTTGGATTTTGAATACTTTTAATTGTATTACTCAGGTCGGAATGAAGGTTACGGGGGCTAGAAACAGTAGTAGAATCTAATTCTAAATCAATATTAATAGTAGTGTCATCCGCTATTGTGTTCTTTTGGAAAATGCGATGGTGTAAATCAACAGCAAACTCCTTTGTTTCAGTTTTCGTTGCATATTTCAACATAATTTGGCTTTTTTGAAACGACAGGTACTTAAAAACAAAATCAAAGTATTTACAACTTTCAGTCTTCTTTCATTTAGCCTTGGCATAAAATTATCGAATAATTCCACTCCGTATGGTGTTGTTACATCTTTAAGATTTTTACACAGAAACCTGTGGGTTGTCTCTAGGGTTTGGTGTCCGGGAATTCCCGAATCGTCCAAGATTTTTCGGGAATTCCCGGGAAAAAAATTTAAATTTCCCGGGAATACGGGAAATATTAAAAAATATTTTATTGGTTATTTTGAGCACTAATTCAGTTATACTATATAAAAAGAAAATTGCGAATATCAGATAGGGGAATAAACACTTTTTGTGAAGATATTTGAAAGATTTTTATCTTGAAATAAAAACATCATACTATGGCTGACATTAAATTTCTTGTTTTCTCAAAAAATCGATGAAATAAAAGGTGAAATTTCGGTAAGTTCCTTGCAATGGCCATGCAGACGAGCTACAAATATGGATTTTTCGAAAAAGGAGGAAAGAGACAAAAAGGGATAAAATTAGTACCAATTTAAGTATTGCAGCTATATTCGTGAAAGTCGGTATCTACATTTCTCTGACAACTTAGTCTTGCAATATAGATGGATTTTTCGAAATTTGTACTTATAAGGGGTGATCGGGACAAAAAGGGATAAAAAAATATTATTACTAATGCTGCCATATTTCCGGAGGCTCCATCATGGGTGGAGGCCACTACGTCACTTTCAACAGTTAGTCCAAAGTCTTTCAATGTTTTTTTCTACTAGATGTTGACTATTTTTTGCTGTTCCTGCTAATTTTAGCTCTTTCAACCCAAGATTAAATATTTAAATTTGTCCACTTTCTTCATCATAAGAACGTACTGATACATTTAAGTAGTTGTGGCTTGATATGTCGCTCCATTCATCGACAATGATTGAAAAACGTCGGCCTTTTTCCGTCATCCTATTCAATGTATCTACTGTTTCTGTTTTTTTTCTCTTTATAAAAATACTAGCTGAACCCCGCCCGCTTCGCCAGGCAAAAACACAAATTGTAAAATTAAAATCAGGTTTCATATTGATCTTATCATATTGATATTATCGTGGTCAGTAATATATACGTTCCAATTTTCAGCCTTCTAGCTAAAAGACACTTTTGCCACGCCCCAACTACCCACCAAACGAAAATTCAAACTCCAGCATCATATTTATCTTTCTTGTGGTCAGTAATATATACGTTCCAATTTGCAGCCTTCTGGCTCAAAAAAACACTATTGCCACACACATAAAATGAAAATCCAAATTTCGGCATCATATTTATCATTCTCGTGGTCAGTAATATTTATGTACCAATTTTACATCCTATGTCCTTCCTTGGGCCAACACGAATTCATCAAGCCCAAAATCGTGAAAATCAGACGATCCGTTATAAAGTTTTGCGTGTTCACACGGACGGCATTCTCTTTTATAAATATAGATATAAATATATATTAGGCCCCAAATCGTTGTTTCACTTCCTGGCATTTTTAATCCTTTTAATAATAGATATGCATTTGCTGTCTTTGATTTTCTCAGAGCCCTTACAGAAAGCCCGTCTTCAACCACGCACTGAGCTAAAATTTCACTTAAATCCCCGGACCTTAGTCAATTTGGACGAGGATGATGATGATTGTTCATCGTCGTCTATTACCACCAGTGATTTGTCAATTTTATCTAAATATGAACATATTGAAAGTATAAAACCTTCAGATCTGCATTATACCATTTTTAATACAATAATCAGAAAACATATAAATCTTTATTTGATTTTTTGTGAATAGTTCTAAAAAATTGCTTGAATTTAAGCAATTCAACACCCCAGACATTTTGTTAACTGGAAAAAATAAATCAAACTTCACTTTATACATTCGCGCCTTTATAAATTACTGTGTATCGGTCATTTCGTGCAAAACTGTCACATTTAATATTTTGTAACATTTCAGAAGAGCGATTTAAAGGTTTTAAGTCATATCAACCATTCTCTGATTGTAATATATTATTTTATATTAGACATAATTTATTATAGTCTTTAAATTGTGCTCCCGAAAAGTTACAAAATTGTACATGTGACGGTCTTGCACGAAATGTATATTATTTGTCATTCATGCTAACACTAACATCAATTTACTTAAGACTGTATTGTATATAACACCAATTATTTTGACGATGATATATAGATATATTTATATCTCTTTTGTTCGGTGTCGGATGAATTGAGTGATGGAAGATAAGTAGGCGAAAATTGCTCGACAAATCACGGTGTTAAGCAAAACCTGTATATAATACTTTTTAGCATACAATCAAATGTAACACAAAGGCAAATTTACAATATTTAATTGTAAAGAGTGATTTTTTTGAGGTTAGGATTTTCATGCATTAGTATTTGACAGATCACGTGGGATTTCAGACATGGTGTCAAAGAGAAAGATGCTCAGTATGCTTTGACATTTCATCATGAATCGTCTTACAAACGAACAACGCTTGCAAATTATTGAATTTTATTATCAAAATGCGTGCTCTGTTAAGAAAGTTCATTGCGCGCTTCCATTTTATGGTCAGTTTAATCGACCCACTGAAGCGGCTATTCGGGCTATTGTGACTAAATTTCGCACCAAATTTACATTGTTGGACATTAAACAACCAACACGCTTACGTAGAGTGCGAACTGAAGAAAATATCGCAGCTGTATCGGCCAGTGTTAATGATGACCACCAATTTTCGATTCGTCGCCGTTCGCACCAATTGGGTCTCTGTTACTCAAAAACGTGGAAATGCCAAAATTGGACTAAGCGGATGGACCACCTAAGACGCAGCCGCGGTCAACATTTAAATGAAATTATCTTCAAAAAGTAAATGTCATGGACCAATCTAACGTTTCAAATAAAGAACCGATGAGATTTTGCAAATTTTATGCGTTTTTTAAAAAAAAAAAGTTATCAAGCTCTTAAAAAATCACCCTTTATATAATGCACAGGAGTCTGATGATTTAACATCAGCCAAATGTAAGGCAATAGAATATCCTCCAGAGCCCTTATGTGGTTTCTAGATCGGAGATACTCAAATTAGGAGCGAAATTTGTATGTGAGCTAGCTGCGAATATAAACTGAACTGACCTCTTAATACCGCAGGTTTAAGATTTTCTCAAAATATTGATTTGTGACGTTGAAAAAACCAAGTTGGATATCAAATAGCTTCGTTTGGAGCTTAATGTGTAAAAATCAAAGCCATTGATGCTTTGCTAATTTTTATTGGTTTATAGCTGAAGGAATCATATTTTATTCGATCCCAATTTTGTTACTTTCACGTCTAATATTATCGGAAATGTAATTGAGCGCGAAATTAAAACATATCACTCTGACTGTAAAAAAAGAAAAGAGAAAAAAGACTCGAAAGCATAGATGGAGGTAGAAAAGGTACGAAATGTGTACCTAATAATTTGTGAACACCTCCTATATATTTCCATTAAAAAATGAATCTTCGAATATATGCATTTGCAAATAACATTTATAAGCTCATATGTCTCATATTGAATTCTGACAGCATCACTGATTGAGACATAATGCATATTTGTATACTTGTTTGTGCAAATTTTTGCTAAGATAGGACGTATTTCTTGTGCTGTTTAAAATAAAGGTCAAAACAAATTTCACAACAATTTCGTAATTTAAATAAACAAGATCGGCGATTTAATTGAATTTTCATTTAAAATAAGAAAATGAAATTAGAAAAAAAGTAGATAGTATTTGAATTCATATGGTTTAATGTTTTTGTGTTCAATAATCTCAAAAAAATAATATAAAATGTTCCATTTTAGCTCATAACTAAAAAAACGGTTTGACCGGCTTTTTTTTTAAATTTTAAAAACCGAAACCCGGTTTTTTAAAAAATTGTAAATTTTTGAAAAAAAAAAACGAAAACCGGTTTCCCTATAAGGGTCGGTTTTTGACATCCCTATGCACAACAAAACATTATATAAGCATAGATATATGGTTTGATAAGTTTATAGCTCTTTTTAAAAAGTTGTTGTCGCCCTTAAAAGGGCGTATTTGTTTTTGCTCAATGGTGAACATTCATCAGAGCTGTTAAGTAATGATTAGTAATCGTAATCATTAGTAATTAGATTACTTTTTTTATACACTCCACGAGAGTATTATGTCTTTGTGCATTTGTTTGTAACACCCAAAAGGAAAGGAGATAGACCCATTGTTAATTATACCGATCGTCTTAGAATCACTTTCTGAGTCGATTTAGCAATGTCCGTCTGTCTGTCCGTCCGTCCTTCTATTCTTGTAATCACGATACAGGTCGCAATTGTAGACAGAACCAAATGAAACTTTACACAACGATGTTTTTCGGGATAAGGACGAACGCTATTTAATTTGAAGAAAATCGGTTCAGATTTAGATATAGCCCCCATACGAATTTCACTCCCGATTTGACTCTTTTCACTCTAGATACCACATATTACAACAGATTTTCTTTAAAATTGGCAAAACATCTTATATTGTAACTAGAAACACCTGTGGTAAAAATGTGTTAGATCGGTTCAGATTTATATATAGCTCCCATACAAATTTCGCTCCCGATTTGACTTTTTCCGCTCTAGAAACCACATATTGTATCAGATTGTCTTCAATTTGGCAAAACATCTTATATTTAAACAAGAACATCTATTGTAAAAATAGGTCAAATCGGTTCAGATTTAGATATAGCCCCCATACAAATGGCGTTCCCGATTTGACATTTTCCTCTGTAGAAACCACATATTGTACTCGATTTTCTTTAAATTTGGCACAACATCTTATAATCTTACTAGAAACACCTATGCAGAAATTGGGTAAGATCGGTTCAGATTTAGATATAGCCCCCATATAAATGTCGCTCCCGATTTGACTTATTCCGCTTTAAATGCCACATATTCTAATCGATTTTCTTTAAATTTGGCACAACATCTTATAATCTAACTAGAAACACCTGTGGCTAAAGCGGGCTAGATCGGTTCAGATTTAGATATAGGCCCCATACAAATGTCGCTCCCGATTTGAATTTTGCGCTCTAAAAACCATATATTGTACCCGATTTTCTTTAAATTTGGGACAACATCTTATAATCCAACTAGAAACACTATGCAGAAATTGGGTAAGATCGGTTCAGATTTAGATATAGCCCCCATACAAATGTCGCTCCCGATTTGACTTTTGCCGCTTTAAAAGCCACATATTGTGCTCGATTTTCTTTAAATTTCGCACAACATCTTATAATCTAACTAAACAAAACTATGGTGAAAGTGGGTAAGATCGGTTCAGATTTAAATATAGCCCAAATTCAAATGTTGCTCCCATAAGTTTAACCGATTTTGGCCAAACTATACATTTTATATTTCACCTATTTCGTTCCAGGTTTCAATATATCCTCATACAAATGTCCTTTCCGATATAAAATTTTTTGTCAAACACATTCATTTACAGGATACAAAAAACCTTCCCGTTTTCCCTTTTTCACCGAATTGAATTGTATTCGGATTGAAAGTGGAGTGTATCATAGAGTCGGCCCCGCCCGACTTTAGCCTTTCCTTACTGGTTTTAAGTAGAAGTAATGATTACATTACGATTACATTCAGTTTTATACGATTAGTAATTGATTACGATTACAAGTAATCAAAAAATAATCAGGATTACTTGCGATTACTGAAAAATAATCAAAAATAATCAAAAGTAATCAAAAATGAGTTGGACTACTTTAAAAGATTACTTTTGACTATTTTAGATTACTTTTGATTTTTTGTGATTACTTTTGATTATTTTTATTTTTTTTGATTATCAATGTCAACTTCTCAGGAAGAATTTTCACCTCATTTTCAGGAAGACTCTCCAACAACCGTTTTGCTGTATGGCCCATGAGATCCTGCAGATTGGCTTTCGCAGAGACTTCCGTAAACTCCGTATGTAGTGGTCGTGAATTTATTTTGGCTTGCGTAATATGCTTGTATCCGGGTAAACCGTCAGCGCCGTGTCGCGTTAAATATGTCCGTAGTTTCTCATGTTTCTCTTTGGAAAGTTCTAAGTCCATAAACAAGGCCAAGGCTTCTTCGGATCCATACTTTTTAATGTGTGCGTTTGTGGGCGTGGGAATGCTTTCCTTAATCCTTTTTAGTCGCAGTGGGCTTGCATTAGCAACAGATTTGGTTATCTGCGACCTAACTCTTTCACAATCCTTTGTAAATTTAATAGACAGCGCGTCTGATAATTGCTTCGTGGTCAAGTCATTGGTGGCATCGGCAAGTTTCCTCTTCCTTGTGAAAATTGAACACTCCTCAATACTTTTTTTGGCCTTCTTTTTGCTCCTCTGGTTGATGTGGTGGGTTTATCTACTGCCAATATATCCAGGATGGTCTTCATTAAGCCAGTCCTCGTGTTTGGAGTTGAAGTTCTGAATGGTTCGATTAGATTTCACCCATTTTGCCTTAATATTTGCATATATCAGATAAAATTTATTTTTTATAATTTCGCTTCTCTCAATATTTCCGTATAAGCTATCAAGTTCTTCTAAAGCAGCTTCCGTGAAAAAAATTGGTGTGGTTGACTTTCTAAACAGTTCAAATAATTTAAAATTAAATGTTTTCAGTACTTAAATTGTTTAATGGTTTCAGTAATTGTTGCGCCAACTTTCAGTCGTAGAGTAATCCAGGCATTATCCTTATTTTGCAATATATAGGCTTATGCTACCATGCCTAAAAATAAAAAATAAAAATAGGGACCATAAGTCAATATTGTTCTTGACCATTTGCAATATATAGGCTTATGCTACCATGCCGAAAAATTTACCTGTTCCCGACATACATATGGATTTAGGCTGAATAATTATACACTCCACGAGAGTATTATTATTTCTTTGTGCATTTGTTTGTAACACCCAAAAGGAAGAGAGATAGACCCATTGTTAATTATACCGATCGACTTAGAATCACTTTTGAATCGATTTAGCGATGTCCGTCCGTCTGTCTGTCCATCTATTCTTGTAATCACGATACAGATCGCAATTGTACACAGAACCAAATGAAACTTTGCACAACTAAGTTTTTCGGTATAAGAACGAACTCTATTTAATTTGAAGAAAATCGGTTCAGATTTAGATATAGCCCCCATACGAATTTCACTCCCGATTTGACTCTTTTCATCCTAGATACCACATATTTTAACAGATTTTCTTCGAAATTGGCAAAACATCATATAGTTCAACTAGAAACATCTGTGGTACAAATGGGTCAGATCGGTTCAGATTTATATATAGCTCCCATACAAATTTCGCTCCCGATTTGATTTTTTCCGCTCTAGAAACAACATATTGTATCAGATTGTCCTCAAATTTGGCATACTACCTTATATTTCAACTAGAAACGCCCATGATGAAAATGGGTCAAATCGGTTCAGATTTATATTTAGCTCCCATACAAATTTCGCTCCCAATTTGACTTTTTCCGCTCTAGATACCACATATTTTAACAGATTTTCTTCAAAATTGTCAAAACATCTTATAGTTCAACTAGAAACACCTGTGGTAAAAATGGGCCAGATCGGTTCAGATTTAAGTATAGCTGCCATACAAATTTCTCTCCCGATTTCACTTTTTCCACTCTATAAACTACATATTTTAACAGATTTCTTTCAAATCTTTCAAAATATCTTATATTTCAACTAGAAACACCCATGCTGAAAATGGGTCAGATCGGTTCAGATTTACATATAGATCCAATACAAATTTCGCTCCCGGATAGACTTTTTCCGCCCCAGAAATCACAAATTTTCTCCGAATTTCTTTGAAGTGACCACCAAACGTTATATTTGAACTGGAAGAACTTATTTTGAAAGTTAGTCACTTTATTCCATGTTGGGATATAGCCCCGATACAAATATTCTTTTCGATTTGACAAATTGGACCAGGTCATATTAGCCTATGATAAGGAAACATACAAAAATTCTTCCCGTTTTCACTTTTTACCGAGTTGAATTGTATTCGGATAGAAAGTGGAGTGTATCGTATAGTCGGCCCCGCCCGACTTTAGCCTTTCCTTACTGGTTTTGATATTATGCACGTGTCCGAATAAGATTTGTGCCTACCTGTAGGGACCATAAGTCAATATTGTTCTTGACCATTTGTACGCCAAAGTATTGTTTAAGTGAGGTACGTACCTGCTAATTTCAATGATTAGTTTTTTTCAAACTATTAGATCAAACTACTGTCAGTCAAAACATATAAGGGATGGACGCCATACAATTTCTGCAACCATGTCTTTTTAACCTTTTTTACCTCTCTAGAAGCCAAACGGGCACGTACGGGCAGCTAAAATTTTTGAATTATGTAAAGAAATAATCAATGAACAGGTTTTGCAAATATGGCAAATACAGAAAAATATAGATTTTTTTTATTTTCCGTCAAAGTTGAAAAATAGTGAAAAAACGGATAGTTTTTAAATAGTGATTTACCAGGAGAAACACAAAGCAAACAATTAATTTTTTTATCATTATACATTTAATAAATACATCAATCAATACAAACAAAAAATAAGGCGATTCGTTACCTATTTTTCGTGATATTACACCTGAAATCGCAACAAATTCACTAAAAATTGTGTGTTTTTTTGAAAACCGAAGGTCGGTCAACTTTGAACGGCTATATCTTCTAAACTAAAAATGTGATATTATTAAGAGTGGCAGATTTGAAATCGTTGAAAAGTTTCCTATAACATGGGTTTATTCAAAACTTCGTCGGCGCTCATGAAAATTTTGATTTTTGCAACCTCGTTTGCTCTACGGGCGCTACTGTGCGACGATCGTAATCATTTTTTGGCACAGCATGGATGGAGATACTAATCCTTCATACTAAGGGTGTTGTTGCAGCTATGAACTAGAAGAAAAAATATTCAATTTAAAAGAGTTAACAAACTAAATACAACTATAAACTAATGTCTACATGTTAAATTTTTATCACATATCGATGCATGCCCTGCTATATCGCCAAAAAACCGCATCTCGATATATATTCTCGCGACTGCACAAGACAGGTAATCGATTTTGGTAAGATTTGTCGTATACGATTAAATATTTTGTAAAAGTGGATCACATAGGCCTATGATTGGATATAGACCCCATACAAATATGGCCTTCGTATTGACTTCTTGTAGATTATAACCTGCATAGTTTTTGACTCCAATTATTCACAATGCTGAGTTATAGTTTCACAGTCAATTTTAGCCATCCAGGTGTTTAGTAATGGGACATTGTGATGGGAGTGTGACTGGATGGCATCCTATAGTCGGTTTCCTTCTATCATACTCGCAGGCCCGTGCGCAGGATTTTCCCCTGGGGGGGGTTTTCATTTACACTCATAAAAAAGTTAACCCTATTAACTAAAAGTTAGGAAACCAAGTACAATTTTACTATATATAAGTAGAATTTTGCTGAATTTTTCCTAAATCTAAGTAAATTTTTCCTAAAACCAAGTAATTTTTTACTAAATTTAAGCAAAATTTTCCTAAAACTAAGTAAATTTTTACTAAATCTTAGTAAAATTTTGCTGAAAATTTCCTAAAACTAAGTAAATGTTTACTCAAATCAAGTAAATATTTACTCAAACTGAGGACAATTTTGCTGATTTTTTTCCTCAAAACGAGTAAATTTTTACTTAAACTGAGGAAAATTTTATTTTATACAAGGAAAAAGGGTGAAATTAAAATAAGTTCAATTTAACTAAAAAATCAAACAAATAGTTTTGCTTCAGAGTATGCAAAACTGATGCAAAAAAATACAACATGAAATATTTCTCAAAAGTTTCATGATATCTCTGCCATAAGGAGTTGAGCTATTACTTCATTATTGTTGCGAAGGCAAGATAGACGCTTTCGCAGTGCTTGTTTAGAATAATTCATAAAGTATTTAAGAAATAAGTATCTGCAAAAGAACGAGAATTGTTTCTTAGATTAATATTCAAGAATTTTTTAAACAATTTCAAATGTTTTTTATAAGGTCATTAATACTTATATGTATGAAGAACTCGGCATAAATTTCAGTAAACATTTTAACTTCATTTTAGGAAAAAACACATTTTTAAGTTAAAATTTCCTAAATGGAATTTTTTCCATACAAAAAATTTCAGTTTTTTTCTCACTTAAAACCTTGAAAATATTCTTCCACATAAGTTTGAATTTACTCAATTGTAAGAATTTTTTATTAGATCCAAAGAAATGTTTTTAAGTAAATCTAGGATAGTATATTTCTAGTAAATGAACTATTTACTATGGCTTTGAAAGAAAGAAACTTTACTCATACTTAGTTTATTTTCCAACTTTTCCGGAAATTTTTACTGGAGCGTTTGGAAGCCACTCGTATTTTATTGCCAGGATATTTTGATACATTCGTCCGACAGACATTGTCGGCAAAATTGACATCAGTAATCCATCTATCAGTATGCTCAAAGGAATATGTCAGTAAATGAAAGCAGAAAGTCTACTGAAAGAGTAGATTTTCTGCTGTTAAATATGAGGCAGCAGATTTTTATCTGCTGAGATGGTAAACAGCTATTTGCTGCTTTTAGCAATATATAGGGTCCGCAAAATAACTTTTTTTTTGCAAATGCTATAAAAAAACTACTAATTATTTTCTCAAATTTCTTTTTTTATTTGAAAGTACAATACTTCCGGTTAATAATGGAACATAATTTCATTCAAATGGCTTCCTCGGGCACCCCACAAATAATATTCCAACGGTTGAATAGTTGAAAAAAAAACGTTAGATGGCAAACCTTATATGTGATACGCATATTGTCCCAAGCTAATATGAAAGAAAAATTGAGCTAAACTCGCTTATGAACACCTATATATTTTTATATTTTAATGAACAACAGCCAATTTTAGCAGACTGCAAACTCTTTAGCAGTGTGAATGGTGATGTAAGATTGCAGAAAACTGCTGTTATGCCAAAATTATTAACAGACTTGTTCTCTAAGAGTAGAACTTTTTTTAAATATTTGCTTGAAATTACATACATACATATCGAGGGCTTATATTCATAAGTGATTATGAACAAAAACATAACTTTTCAGGAGAGCGAAAAAAACTGATTTTCTCCTTAATTTGAAGAGAAATTATTAATCATTCTTCTACAGTTTAATCTAAAAAGGATTACTAATTGCTACGATTAAAAAGTTTTCGAAATTTCCTATTATTCGCGGTTTCATGGTTCATAGCCACTTTTGTATGTTTAAAATTGAGCACTATGAATGTTGAAATAAGAATAAGATTTATTGTAAACTCCATAACTTTTTTCATGAAATCTTGGAAATGTTTTATAGCAAACACATTTTCTGTGATGATGTACACAGCGAATTTAAAGATTCCAGCTTCATCCGTCAGATTGGTCGCTTGTAACATATATGTAGCCAGTCGCGAAAATCGCTGCAATTGATGAAAAATCCAAAATTTGCCGTTGCAATTCCTTATATTTTCTCTTTCTTCATTCATAATTCTGAAACTTTTCATACCATGAAGTCAGCAATCACATGCCAAAGAAATATTTTGGTATTCTCAATATAATAGAAAAGATACGCCGGTTTTTCTAAATATACTTTTCACAATTTTTGACTTTACAGCCACCATTTTAGCCTATTTTAGCCAGATAACTGGCTATTAACGCGAAATGATGGAATTTGATAGTACGATATGCCCTAAATCTAGAAAAATGTTTTAAACAAAATCGTTGTCGCGAATTATAACCTTCGGTTTTATGCTGCTCCATTGTTGAACTATTTTATTTCTAATATTTTTATGTTCATAGCCACTTATGCAGTCACAAACTAACATGCCAAGGGATAGCCAAATCAGAAAATTAAAAAAAATGGCTTTAGAAAAAAATATTTTCTTTGGCATCAAAAACTCATTTTCGAGAAAATGGTTCATAGCCACTTTTGAATATAATCCCTCGATATATATTTTGAAGAATAATTACACAAAAAACGATCAAATTCCTCGGCGATCAACCCTTCAGTCCCGCATTTTTTCTGTGATGAATGCAGAAAATTGGATATGCTTTTTGGCTAAGTATGGGTTTAAATATGATGTCTAAAGAGTTTTGGGATTTTTAAATTATATAGGATATATGAGTAACAGGACGTTTACTCAAAATCTTGATACGCATATTCCGATTAAATAAAAAATATTAGGAAATGTTTCTAAATTTTTATAGTCTTAGACATGTAAAAATTCGAATAACAAATACAGTTTTTTTGTATTTGGTGAAATGCAAGAAGAAACAACTAGAAATTTTAATTCCAAAAAACCAAATAATTGGTATTTTAGAGTTTCGTTTTCCTACGTAAAACAAGTTACTGAATTTGTTGTTTCTCTTTTGAATAATACTTGTTACATATGTACAAAAAAATACATTTCAGACGAGTTATTTTAAAAAGACTTTAAAAATTCTATATTTTATTGCTTCAGAAAGTCTTGAAGGTTTTAAAAAGTATATGTTCGAAACCTCTCTGGGGGGGGTTAATAAGTGCCAGTGGGAAAACTACGTCAATGCAGTATTCTTCGTGGTTTTTTCTTGTTGACGCCACCCCGGAACCAGATCGCTGTTCGATAAGACACTCATTGTATTACGCTGTGAATGTGTGAACGATTTATTACGACAGCTTTGTTGTGTCTTTTTGCAATTTTTATTTGGGGTATTATTTTCCTGTGAAAAATTGTTAAAAATTTATTATTAATTCTTTATATTTCTATGTAATTCATATGTGCAAACTGTTCTGTACAAAAATGTGCACCATAAAGTGATTCTTATTCGTAGGGGATGAAATGGGGCAAAAAGGGATAAAATGGTACCTATCAAACGACAGCAGCTAGAAGCAAGAAATTCGGTGTGTACATTTTCCAAATTCGTACTTTTAAGAGGTAATAGGGAATAGAGGGATAACAAATGTACTATCCAATCGGCTGCATCTAGAATGATGAAACTCGGTGTGTACATTCTCCTAATTGCGTAGACACGTAAAATAAAGAGATTTTAGAACGCCGTACTTTTACGGGTGTAAAATAGGAAAAAAAGAATAAAAATGGTACAAAGGGCCTCCGCTTCAAGAAATTCGGTGTATACATTCCTCTGACTGCATAGAATAAAAAGAATTTTCCAAATTCGTACTTTATTTTGCTGCTTCTACGGCAATATTTGGTTGAATCAAGAAGTTAGGATTGGATTTTCATTTTAGACACCCACAATCTACCAATATTTACGGTATTTAAGTTTTTTGAAGATATAAATATAAGAATATGTAGTTTTTGAATTGACTTGACTATTATTTCGATATATATAGTATAAACGTATTGGTAGCCGTAACTTATAAGCGTGGTTTGAAATAATAAAAATATTATATTAATTTATAAAATTATTTTTTCAATATTAGTATTTGTTTTGATTTGGCTATAATAAAAAATTGATATTTTGCTGTAATATTACTGCACTTCTACGAAAATCTATATCCTCTGTGGAATGCAATCCATGGTGGAGGGTATAAAAAGTTCGACCCGGCCCGGAACTTAACGCCGTTTTTACTTGTTTATATTCGCTTTAAGCGTACAAAATATGGCGCTTTTTGCCACTCCCCTTCTAGTACTTCGCACACAAATTACCCTAACCTACGTAAAATTAAAACTGTTCTAACTTATATACAGATGATCGGAATACTCTAAAATTTAGTATTTGGCAATGCGTTTATAGACGTTGCATTCGCGTGCAATATGGATCATATTCCCACAATCCTTCTAGTAACTCCCACATTAATTGGCATAAACTTTGGTTAACATAAACCTAAATAACTTCCATACGGAGAGTGGAAATCAGTTGCAATTTTATATTTGAAAATGTTTTTATAATCAGATTAAACCAAAATCATAATCAGATTAAATTATGCATTTGTCACCAATGCCCAAACTCCGTTGACAATACCGAGTTGATTGAGATTGCGCAATACTTATTGTCTATACTTTCCAAGAAAGACGGACATAACCAAATCGACTCAGAAAGTGAAACCATTGATGTACCAACTGTGTCCATTGCTAAAAACGATTCAACTCACGAAATATTAACGATGTTGATATTTAACTGATAAGACACCTTAACGTATCTGTGTAGACAAATTATGCAGCGACATATTTTGTACCTTCTCATTTACCTCCTTCTTTGCCCAACTTAACACACCTCCCTCGTAGAATGTCATCTCACTGACTTTGTACATCTGCACTACCCTTAAAATTCATGATTGCCGATGATGAACATAAATTGAAATTTTCTAGTTAACATACAATTCGAAATTTACATGATTGTTTAGTTGACCGTGGAACAAGAACAAAAGGGACGAGATGTTCTGGACCACATGCTTCCATATCCCGTTTATGATAAAAACAGAGATGTCCCAAGTCAAAAAACAACATTCTTAGTAATGGAAACATTTTTCTCATATTCTCGTAAAATAAATCTCTTCTGTTTATATCTGCACATCGACAGCATTGTCATGACGGAACGATGTAATATCCTTCACCAATGGCATTGAGTTCAAACTATAGAAAAAATTCACTTTTGATTTTAATACAACATTGTTGTACGAAGAGCAAACCTGCAACACGATCGCATCCATCCATGCATTTACATTAAACAAGTAAGGAAAGGCTAAAGTCGGGCGGGGCCGACTATATGATACACTTCACTTTCTATCCGAATACAATTCAATTCGGTAAAAAATAGAAAACGGGGAGGATTTTTGTATGCTTCCTAATCATAGGCTAATATGACCTGACCCAATTTGTCAAATCGAGAAGAATATGTCTTACAGTTCAAGTATAACGTGTTATGATCAATTTGAAGAAATTCGGTGAAAATATGTGGTTTCTGGGGCGGAAAAAACAAGCCGGGAGCGAAATTTGTATGGGAGCTAAATATAAATCTGAACCGATCTGAAACATTTGCGCCATGGCTGTTTATAGAACAAATATAAGATATTTCGCCTAATTTGATGAGGATCTGTTAAAATATGTGGCTTCTAGAGCAGAAAAAGTCAAATCGGGAGCGAAATTTGTATGTTAGATATATATAAATCTGAACCGATCTAACACATTTTCACCACAGGTGTTTCTAGTTGAAATATAAGATGTTTTGCCAATTTTAAAGAAAATCTGTTAAAATATGTGGTATCTAGAGTGAAAAGAGTCAAATCGGGAGTGAAATTCGTTTGGGGGCTATATCTAAATCTGAACAGATTTTCTTCAAATTAAATAGCGTTCGTCGTTGTACCGAAAAACTTCGTTGTGCAAAGTTTGATTTGGTTCTGACTACAATTGCGACCTGTATCGTGATTACAAGAATAGATAGACAGACGGACGGACATTGCTAAATCGACTCAAAAAGTGATTCTAAGTCGATCGGTATAACTATATCGTTTCCTTTTGGATGTTACAAACAAGTGCACAATGACATAATACTCTCGTGGAGTGTATAAAAATGTATAAATTTTGTATGATTGTTTATCATTTCATGGAACCTAAAACGTGGTACTTTATGGACCAGACTACATCACTTCATAGATATATACATTATCGAAATCGGTTCAAATATTCGGTTTATAGAACGGAAAAGTTAAATCGGAAATGAAATATTTATAGGGACAATATCGAAATCTGTACCTATGTGACCCACTTTAGTGATAGATGATTCTTGTTGAAATCTAAATAGTAATTTTTGAAATTTATGTGATTTCTATAGTTGTAATATTTTGGCAAAAAGTTTGTGAGACTGGTAACTCTCGCAGTATCCGTCGTCGTACGCACTGACTTAGATGTTGTTGCCACGCACCGAAAAAGTTCACCTGATAATTTCAACGAAAACAAGTAAGAAGACGTTAAGTTCGGCCGGGCCGAATCTTATATACCCCCCACCACGGAGTGCATTACACAGTTTTACCAGCAGATTAAAGGATGTCGACTTTACATAGAAGCACAGTACCATATTGCGAAAATTGTGATATTTTATGCACATTACTATATTTGTTTACTATTTCAAACTATAATGTATACTTATGCGCACTGTTTAAAATCGACTACTATATATAAATAAAATGGTGAAATTGTGAAAGTTGACATGCCTAAATATTAGGCGATTGTCAGTCGCCATTAGAAAGAAGCATTTTCAGATACAGACAAAGTGATAAGAAAAGTATAAATTTTAAAGATATCTCCATTCGCCTCATTCTCCGCCCAAATGTACAAATTTCGAAAAACCCCTTTTTCGAGTATTCATAGTCAGAATGTATACACCGAATTACATGATTTCAACTTCTGCGGTTTGGTAGGTCCCATTTTTATCCCTTTTTTAATTATATCCCTTAAAAGTACGAATTTCGAAAAATCCCTCTATTTTACGTGTCTATGCAATTAAAGGGATGTACACACTGAATTTCATCATTCCAGCTGTATTCGTTTAGTTTGTACTATTTTTATCCCCTGTAGCCATTGTATCCCTTGAAAGTACGAATTTTGGAAAAAAAGTTTTATTTTTCGTGTCTACGCAGTCAGAGGAATGTATACTCCGAATTTCATGATTCTAGCTGCTGTCATTTGGTAGGTACTATTTTTATCCCCTTTTTCCATGTGAACCCCAAAAAGTACGATTTTTTTAGAAAGTTCTTTTATTTTACGTGTTTACGCAATCAGAGGAATGTATATATCGAATTTCATTATTCTGGGTGCAGCCGTTAGGTTGGTACTATTTTTATCCCTCTATCCCCATTTAACCCCTTAAAAGTACGAATTTAGAAAAACTACTTTTATATTATGTATCTACTCTATTAGAGGAATGTACACGCCAAATTTCGTGTTTCTATCTGTTGTCGTTTGATAGGTACTATTTTTATCCCTTTTCGTACCATTTCGCACCCTACAAATAAAAATCACTCTATGGTGCCCTATTATGCTATAAAGGGAATGCGAATTGCAAATATCAAGTAAATACAAGCTATTATGTTCAAAAAACATGCTGAAATACTCTAAATATTAGGGGTATTTTCAGTCCTTGTGAGGGAAAAATTTTTCCCTCTGGGCCGATTTCGCCCACTTTCAATCCCAACCGATCTGCAACCATAAGACACATTTAGGAAAAATTTGAACCTCCTAGCTCATTTCGTTCGGCCGCTATCGTGCTTTCAACAGACAGACAGACAGACAGACGGACAGACGGACAGACAGACGGACATGGCTATATCGTCTTAGAATTTTACCACGACCCAGAATATATATACTTTATGGGGTCTCCGATGAATATTTTAAGGTGTTACAAACGGAATGACAAAGTGAATATACCCCCATCCTGGAGGTGGAGGGTATAAAAAGTAAAACAAAACAACTAATGAAAGGCTAAAGTCGGTCGGTGTTGGCTATATGTTACAATCCACTCTCTACCCGAATACAATTCAATTCGGTAAAAAAATGTAATCGGGGAGGATTTTTGTATGTGTCCTAATCATAGACCGATGTGACCTGACCCACTTTGTGAAATCGAGAAGAATACTTGTATCGAGACCATATCCAAATATGGAAGGAACCATAGATGCTTTTAGTTAATGTATAACGTGTTATGGAAAATTGTAAGATAATACTTGGTGGGCGAAAAAAGTCAAACTGGAGCGAAATTTGTGTGGAAGTTATAAATATATAAATCTGAAGCGATTTGACCCATTTCCAACATAGGTATTTCTAGTTGAAATATAAGACATTTTGCCAAATTTGAAGAAGATCTGTTAAAAGGTGTGGTTTCTAGAGCGGAAAGAGTCAAATCGGGAGCGAAATTTGTATGGGAGCTATATATAAAACTGAACCGATTTACTCTATTTTCAACATAGATGTTTCTAGTTTAAGTGTAAGATGCCCATTTTGAATACAATATGATAAAATATGTGGATTCTAGAGCGGAGATACTCAAATTAGGAGCGAAATTTGTTTGTGGGATATATATAAATATGAACCGATCTAACTCATTTTCGCCACAGGTATTTCTAGTGGAAATATAAGATGTTTTGTCAATTTTAAAGAAAATCTGTTAAAATATGTGGTAAAAAGACTGAAAAATGTCAAATCGGGAAATTAGTATGGGGCTGTCTAAGTCTGAACCGATTTTCTTCAAATTAAATAGTGTTCGTCCTTATCCCGAAAAAAATCGTTTTGCTAAATTTCATTTAGTTCTGGCTACTATTACGACCTGTACTCTGATTACAAGAATATATGGACAGACAGACAGGCGGACATTGCTAAATTGATTTAAAAAGTGATTCTAAGTCGATCGGTAAAATTAACAATGGGTCTATCTCGATTCCTGTTGGGTGTTACAAACAAATGCACAAAGACATAATACTCTCGTGGAGTGTATAAATATTCGAACAAACATTTATTTGAATTGTTGAAAAGTTTAGTCAAAATCAGAAATTCCTAAATTCAAACAAACATTTGACTAAAACGTAACATAACAATGTGTAATTAGACATTTAAGAGGAAATTATTTTCTGAATCCAAAATTTTGCTTATTATTGCTTCTCTGTTTGAGACTTCAAACAACTTAAAATGACAAACGATTTTCCTCAAAATATTGTATTTTTTGACGAAGGGTATTTTCATTTCGGCGGCTCGCACGTGATCGGGCATGCATTTTGAAAGAGTGGCTGTTGTGATTTTTAAATACTCTAAATATCAGGAGTTATTTTCAGTCTCGCCACAATTACTAAACCCTTGTGGGTGCATATATCAACAGACTGATCAATAAGGCTGCATAGATTCATAGTGTTTTTCTAAAAACACAAAATGTGAGATGAGTAGCAGATTATTGCAAAAAGTATCAAATTTAGTATAAAACAAGTAAAAACGGCGTTAAGTTCGGCCGGGCCGAACTTTATATACCCTCCACCATGGATTGCATTCCACAGAGGTTGTCGGTTTTCGTAGAAGTGCAGTAATATTTCAAGAAAATATAAATTTTTTAATATAGGCAAACCAAAACAAATACAAATATTGAAAAATAATTTTATAAATAAATATAATATTTTAATTATTTCAAACCATTATTTATTTAAAATCAAAAAATAAATATTCTTATATTTTCAAAAAGCTTAAATACCATAAATATTGGTAGATAGTGGGTGCTACAGTTGGTTGTATTTCCATTCTATTTTAATTCCAAAAGTAAAAATTTTTAATATCCATTATCAGACGTACATAGTGCAAAATAACCTAACTTCATGATTCAATCAATTTTTGTCGTAATAGAAAAGGTACGAATTTGGAAATTTGGTTGGTACCATTTTTACCCCCTTGACGTTTCTACGCAACTAGAATTTCATCATTCTAGCTGTAGACGTTTAGTTGGTAATATTAATATTTTTATCCCTCTGTACCATTGTATCCCTTGAAAGTACGAATTTCGAAAAATCCGTTTATTTTCCGTGTCTACGCGGTCAGAGGAATGTATACTCTGAATGCGGTCATTTGATTGGTACTATTTGTATCCCCTTTTTTTCTTTTTAACCCCAAAAAGTACGAATTTCGAAAAACATGTTTATTTTAAGTGTCTACGCAATCAGAGGAAAGTATACACCGAATTTCATTATTCCAGGTTTAGCCATTTGGTTAGTACCATTTTTGTCCCTCCGTACCGATTGTATTCCCTGAAAGTACGAATTTGGAAAAAACCTTTTATTTTTCATGTCTACGAAGTCAAAGGAATGTATACTTAGAATTTCATGACTCTAGTTGCGGTCATTTGGTTGGTACTATTGTTATCCCCTTTTTCTATTTTGACCCCAAAAAGTACGAATTTTGAAAAATCAGTTTATTTTCCGTGTATACACAGTCAGAGGAATGTATACTCCAAATTTCATGACTCTAGCTGCGGGCATTTGATTGGTACTATTTTTATCCCCTTTTTCATTTTAACCCCAAAAAGTACGAATTTTGAAAAATCCGTGTATTTTACTTATCTATGCAATCAGAGGAATGTATACACCGAATTTCATTATTCTAGGTACAGCCGTTTGGTTGGTACCATTTTTATCCCTCTATTCCCATTTCACCCCTTAAAAGTACGAATTTGAAAAAATACTTTTATATTATGTATCTACTCAATTAGAAGAACGTACATACCGAATTTCGTGTTTCTATCTATTGTCATTTAATACGTACCATTTGTATCCATTTTTTGCCCTATTTCACCCCCTACAAATATGAATCACTTTATGGTGCACGTTTTTGCTATAAGGGGAATGCGCATACTAGTGTTTGGGGTCCGGGAATTCCCGAATCGTTTTTCCCGGGAATTCCCGGAAAAATTTGGACGGGAATTCCCGGGAAAAAATTTTAAATTTCCCGGGAATACGGGAATATTAAAAAATATTTTATTGATTATTTTGAGCACTAATTTAGTTTTACTGTACAATTGGGAAATTATTTTTTATATATTTAATTATATTTTATATATTTAATTATATTTTAAATTCATATATTTACATTATTGACAATAGTAATGAACATTTCATCATTTTTACATCATATTACTGCAAAAAAACTTTTTAAATTCGCTAAGTCGCTATTTTTTGCTAGCTAAGGGAATACACACTTTTTATTAGGGTATTTGCAGGATTTTTAAAAGTTTTTCAAAAAATAAAAAACACAAAATTCAGAAAAATTCATGAAATCTTTATTTGAATCGATAGTACGGTCCATATCATTTAATGTTTGAAGATTATTTCATGCAAATGTTGACCTTGACTGCGCCTCAAATGGCCATCCGCTTAGTCCAATTTTGACATTTCCACGTTTTTGAGTAACAGAGGCCCAATTGCTGCGAAAGACGACGAATCGATAATTAATGGTCATCATTAACACTGGTCGATACAGCTGCGATATTTTATTCAGTTCGCACTCTACGTAAGCTTGTTGGTGGTTTAATGTCCAACAATGTAAATTTGGTGCGAAATTTAGTCACAATAGCCCGAATAGCCGCTTCAGTGGGTCGATTAAACTGACCATAAAACGGAAGCGCGCGATGAACTTTCTTAACAGAGCACACATTTTGATAATAAAATTTAATAATTTGCAAGCGTTGTTCGTTTGTAAGACGATTCATGGTTAAATTATAGACCAAACTGAAGATGCTGTTTAAACCAGTGTTGCCAAAAAGATAATAGCTAAAGATCACCCTTTATAAATCGAAAATATCAGAAGAATCTACGAGATAAAAGGTGAAAATATTCTTAATGAAGAATTTATTTTACATATGAAGTCAGTAAGAAATGGTATAAAAATAGGGAAAACATTAAAATTATTCACCTGGAAACTTTCGAGAGAAATCTAATAGGAATAGAAATATGTATATCCTACGGTATATTTAAATGACCTTCTGTAAGAACTGGACTATTTCAATGTTTTAATTTTTTTATGAATTTATTTAATTAATATTAATTTTTTTATAATGTTTCTATTGCTTTTACAGTTTAGAATATTTCCCCCCGTTGCTGTTAAATATTTTCGTCTCTAGACGAATGAATCTTCTAAATTAAAGACGTTCTCAGCCATACGAGTTATTGTTGTCAGGCACTTGTGCCTATGATTTAAATGTCCAATTTTATGACGACAATTAGTCTAGAATAAAATATTTGTAAAATGTAAAATATTTTGACAAACACATTCGCTTTTAATTTGTAATATGGCAGTATTTTTAAAAAGCACATCCGTTACTAAATATTGTTATTTTAAACCATATTGGACATACATAAAATGAATTACTTTTTTCCCGGGAATTCCCGGGATTCCCGGGAATGAAACTTTTCATTCCCGTTTTCCCGGGAAATGAAAAAAGTCCGGGAAACCCCAAACCCTAGCGCATACCAAATATCAAGCAAATATAAACAGACATATTCAAAAAACATGCTTAAATACGCTAAAAAATTAGGGATTATTATGAGTATTTTTAGTCCTTGTGAGGGAAAAATTTTTCCCTTTGGGCCGATTTCGCCCCGTTTCAATCCCAATCTACGACTATAAGACGCATTTATGGAAATTTTGAACGTCCTAGCTCCTTTCGTTTAGAAGCTAGCGTGCTTTCAACAGACGGACGGACATGGCTATATCGTCCTAGAATTTTATGACGATCAAGAATATATATACTTTATAGGGTCTCAGGTCGATATTTCAAGGTGTTACAAACGGAATGACAAAGTTAGTATACCCCCATCCTGGAGGTGGAGGGTATAACAAGTAAAAAGGCATTAAGTTCGGCCGGGCCGAATCTATTATAAACTCCACCACGGAGTGCATTTCACAGTATTACCAACAGATTTAAGACAGTCAACTTTACATAGAACTGCACTACCATATTACGAAAATTTGATACTTCATTATTATAACATTAATATTCCTCTACTATATATAAATATAAAACTTCAAGTGGTATCAAAAAGAGAACATTAGGCAGCAATGTTGTAAAATTTGCCCTAAATATTATTAGGTTGAAACAATTTCCATGAAGCCAGATTTCCCCATTTGCAATTTCTTGATTCCAGCTACAGCCTTAATGTCTATACCATTTTGATAGGAAAAGTTGTAATATTGCAGATCCAATATGTTACAAGTCGAAGTAGACCAACACATGGGCGAGGCGATGGTACAGAAATATAAATGTGATATCTTTCAAAAGAGTGAAAACGAGGAGATGGGGGAGGATCTACATTATGGTGAACACCTACTATCTACGTGATATGCTCATAATAAAAAGCCGTATCTGAGACTGATTTGTAAAAAACGATTCTAGGAAAAACACCACTTTCTAGATCTATGCTTAAAATTTAAACATATATATTTGAGTGTCAAATACAAATGTTTAAATGTTGGTTGGTCGATCTTATATAATTCATATTAATCGCAGAAAATGATTAGAAAATTATGATTTCCCCATTTGCAATTTCTTGATTCCAGCTACAGCCTTAATGTCTATACCATTTTGATAGGAAAAGTTGTAATATTGCAGATCCAATATGTTACAAGTCGAAGTAGACCAACACATGGGCGAGGCGATGGTACAGAAATATAAATGTGATATCTTTCAAAAGAGTGAAAACGAGGAGATGGGGGAGGATCTACATTATGGTGAACACCTACTATCTACGTGATATGCTCATAATAAAAAGCCGTATCTGAGACTGATTTGTAAAAAACGATTCTAGGAAAAACACCACTTTCTACATCTATGCTTAAAATTTAAACATATATATTTGAGTGTCAAATACAAATGTTTAAATGTTGGTTGGTCGATCTTATATAATTCATATTAATCGCAGAAAATGAAAGATTTCGCATGTCTTCGCTGATTTTACGGCGTGATGTGCACACTTTTTAAAGAATATAATATGCTAGTGAGATGGGAATGTTACTACAGACGAAATATTTGAAAATTATCATAAAGCATATCAATCTATATTGTCAGTGAGTTAACTTTTCGTTTTTTTGCGGGTGGCTTAATGTACATGGATCAGAAGGTGTTACAGACGTTATTGCAAAAATAACATACACTCTACGAAAAAAAAGAACAGTCTTTGTTCAATCTCACACAGATTCAGACACAATTGTCTGCTAAGCATCAAACAGATACAAATGAGAGATATAAAATGTGCATTGCGTTTTGCTCCGTTGTATCCGTGATTTTTATACACTCCACGAGAGTATTATGGCTTTGTGCATTTGTTTGTAACACCCAAAAGGAAGTGAGATAGACCCATTCTGAGTCGATTTAGCAATGTCCGTCTGTCTGTCCATCTATTGTTGTAATCAAATTACAGGTCGCAATTATATTCCGATCTTAACAAAAATTGGCAAAAGTAAGTTTTGTGGATCAAGGAAGAACGCTATTTAATTTGAAGGAAATCGGTTCAGATTTAGATATAGCCCCCATACAAATGACGCTCCCGATTTGACATTTTCCGCTCTAGAAACCACATATTGTACCCAATTTTCCTTAAATTTGGCTCAACATCTTACAATCCGTCTAGAAACACCTATGCAAAATTTGGATAAGATCGGTTCAGATTTATATATAGCCTCCATACAATTGTCGCTTCCGATTTAATATTTTCCGCTCTAGAAACCACATATTTCACTCGACTTTCTTTAAATTTGGCACAACATCTTATAATCCAACTAGAAACACCAATGCAGAAATTAGGTAAGATCGGTTCAGATTTAGATATAGCCCCCATACAAATGTCGCTCCCGATTTGACATTTTCCGCTGTAGAACGACATATTGTACCCGATTTTCTTTAAATTTGACACAACATCTTATAACCCAACTAGAAACACCTATGCAATAATTGGGTAAGATAGGTTCAGTTTTAGATATAGCCCCCATACAAATGTCGCTCCCGATTTGACATTTTCCGCTCTAGAAACCACATATTATACTCGATTTTCTTTAAAATAGGCACAACATTTTATAATTGAACTAGAAACACCTATGCTGAAAGTGGGTAAGATCGGTTCAGAATTAGATATAACCCCCATACAAATGTCGCTCCCGATTTGACATTTTGCCGCTTTAGAAACCACATATTGTACTCGATTTTCTTTAAATTTGGCACTACAGCTTATAATCCAAGTAAAAAACCTATGCTGAAAGTGGCTTAGATCGGTTCAGATTTAGATATAGCCCAAATAAAAATGTTGCTCCCAAATGTTTAACCGATTTTGGCCAAACTATACATATTATATTTCACCTATTTCGTTTCAGATTTCAAACACATACATTTACAGGATACAAAAATCCTTCCCGTTTTCACTTTTTCACCGAATTAAATTGTATTCGGATTGAAAGTGGAGTGTATCATAGAGTCGGCCCCGCCCGACTTTAGCCTTTCCTTACTTGTTTATTAAAAGCCTAAGGACATTGAAAATCAATGGATAATCATGTAATTTCCTTAATGTGAAAAAATAACAAAACTATAACAACGACAGCCCCAGCAATAACATTGCTGGCAGTAAGAATGTCTGAAGAATCGTTGCTATTCCCACCCCGGCATAATAACGACGCACTGTGTTGCGAGCATGGTCAAAAATGCTAGAATATAATCTTAGAATTGCTTGCACATTAACGTATGATTGTGTAGAGAAGACAGTTCAATTAGAACATTTTAAATATTTTTATATACATATATTTATTTCATCGTTTCAGAGATATACAGTTTTGAATTTAAATGTGGTCTTTTGGGGGTTAAAATTCATATATTTTCCGTAAATTATTACATAAATTTGTTAACACAATGTATTATCTATATGACAATACTGTTTATGGGTTCAAATCGATATTTCTCATAACTCCCATATCTCTTTTGGAAATCGCGGTAAACCTTGAAATACTTTATTTTTTCTCGTGATTTTCGGTGAATTTTAAAATAAGAGAATAATTACACCATCAGCCAATTTTACATTTTTATTTGACCTGAACATATGTCAAACGAAAGAGAAGAAAATCTGTTAAAAATACTTTAAATTTCATGATTCTATATTCATTAGTTTAGCGTTAAGAAGCATTTCTAATTTTCCTAAAAAAGAATAAACTAAACGGGAAATGTGAAATTCTTGTCAATGCTAAGCTAATACAGATAGAACCTTGAAATTTGAATTATTTTTAAAATATATTCTTTTCTTTCATTTGAGGTCTCGCAAAAATATGAAAATAAATTATTAATATATCTGTAAAAAGGACAAAAGATGACCAAATGAAAAACTGAGTACAGAGTTACTCTACATACGATCTCTAGTTTCATGTATTGTTATGTAACAATTACTTATGTAAGAATTCTGAAAATTGAGGGAACCGGAGTTCCGTGTCAGCTTCCAAAATCTAGAAATATTTTATATTTTACAAGATTAAGGCAAAATACAGATATTGATTTACAATGCACAATGGATTAGATGATGTCTTCTGTCTGATTCTTTCCGATGCATTTACGGTAATTTATGTTGATTCAATATGTTGTAGAAACTATGTTCGATTACGATGATAAACTATAAAAGATCGAATATGTATAAACACTTGTAATAGCGTAATTATTAAATATATATTTATGAAGTCTTAAAAATTCCAAAATCGCCTGTAACAAATCGATCTTAATTTTAGTGGAAAATTGCAGAATTATACGATAGTAAATTATTATTCTGTAAATATGGAAAAATTCCTGATTTGTTATACCCTCCACCTAAGGATGGGGGTATATTCACTTTGTCATTCCTTTTGTAACACTTTGAAATATTCATCACAGACTCCATAAAGTTTATATACATATATTCTGGGTCGTAGTTAAATCCTAAGGTGTTCTTAACATGTCCTTCTGTCTGTCTGTTGAAAGCTCTCTAGCCGCCGAACGAAATGTGGTAGGAGGTTAAAATTTTCCTTAAATGTGTCTCATGGTTGCAGATCGGCTGAGATTGAAAATGGGCGAAATCGGCCCAGAAGGAAAAATTATTCGCTAACAAGAACTGAAAATACCCCTAATATTTAAGGGGTACCTATGATAAGACAATAGCTAGAGACATGAAATATGAAATGAACATCCCTCTAATCGCGTAGTTACGTAAAATAGAGCGATTTTCAAAAATCGTACTTTTAAGGGATACAATTGGAAAAGAGGGACAAAAATGGTACCTACCAAATCGCTGAAGTTCAAATCATGAAATTCGGTGTGTACATTCCTCTGACTGTGGAGATGCGAAATAAAAAGGATTTTTTTGAAATGTTTACTTTTAGCTGGAAAATGGGGCGAATGGGGATACAAATGGTACCAACCAAACGGCTGTAGCAATAATAATGAAATTCGGTATGTACACTTCTCTGACTGCTATGACGCGAATAATAAAGGGAACTTCCGATATTCGTAGCACCAGGATCTAAATAGAATTAAATTGGCTACAATCAAACGACTGTAGCTGGAATCATGATATTCGGTATTTCGCCTGTCTACGTATACGTGGAAAATTGTACTTTTAGGATTAAAATGGAAAAAGGAGTGAAACTGGTACCAATAAAACGGCTGTAGATAAAATCATGAAATTGTGTGTGTACTCTGTCACATATTGGATCTTCAATATTAGAACTTTTCCTATAAAAATGGTACAGACATTTGGGCTGTAGCTGGAATCAAGAAATTGTAAATTGGGAAACTCATATTTTCTACACCATTTTCAATTTTAATTCAAAATACATCACTTGAAATACAAAAATGTCAAATGAAATTCAAAATTCCATTTGAAATTCAAAAAATGTCAATTGAAATTCAAAACTCGTCATTTGTAATTCAAAAGACAACATTTGAAATTCAAATGTCGTCATTTGTAATTCAAAAGACATCATTTGAAATTCAAAAGACATCATTTGAAATTCAAAAGATATCATTTGAAATTCAAAACTCTTCATTTGTAATTCAAAACTCGTCATTTGTAATTCAAAACTCGTCATTTGAAATTCAAAACTCGTCATTTGTAATTCAAAAGACACCATTTGAAATTCAAAAGTTTTCATTTGAAATTCAAAAATTATTCCATTTGAAATTCAAAAGATTGCATTTGAAATTCAAAAGATTGCATTTGAAATTCAAAAATGTAAACAAAATTATTTAAGAAAAATATACATTAGGTGGGGTAGCATTTTTTCTGCAAATTTGTGTATTCTGCAGTTTAGAAAACAGATTTAATAAAATGATATACAACTAATAATTATAATGATGTAAAATATCGGTAAATTCATATATAGTTGATAACCTTCACCAACTCAGAGAACATCTGCATATAATTTAAAAGGTCTTGCATTTTACTTAGGGTCAGGCTATTTGTGTGGGAGGTACAACAAATCATAACTATTTTACTGGTATAAAGTGATTGTAAAACCATTACCAATATTAAATTGTTACTAATCAGTTTTATTTTAACCAAAGCTTATGCCAATTGGTGTGAGAGATCTTGCAATATCGATCATATTGCAGGTGTATATAACATCTATGAAACAAATTTCTCAATGGGTAATGTTCTTATTTTTATATCCTCACTCCACAGACTTTCAATCTATCAATCTAAATTGGGGTAAATCTGTTTTCTATACAGCAACATATTAAAATTTACAGAAATAAATAAATAATGCATATTTTGGTTAATTAATTTTGTTTACCCTTTTTGAATTGCAAATGGAATAATTTTTGAATTGGAATAATTTTTGAATTGGAATAATTTTTGAATTTCAAATGAAAACTTTTGAATTCAAAAATGGTGTCTTTTGAATTACTTATGACGAATTTTGAATTGCAAATGACGAGTTTTGAATTTCAAATGATGGCTTCTGAATTACAAATGACGAGTTTTGAATTACAAATGACGACTTTTGTATTTCAAATGCTGTCTTTTGAATTACAAATGACGAGTTTTGAATTTAAAATGGAATTTTTGAAATTTAAGTGATATTTTTTAAATTGCAAATGGAATTTTTGAATTTCAAGTGGTGTCTTTTGAATTTCAAGTGATGTATTTTGAATTACAATTGAAAAAGGTGTAGTAAATAGTGAAATTAAATACAAATTACGCTCTTGTTAAATTTTAAATTGTATAGTCTACAAATCAATTCCATTTATATTGAACCCACTTTCGAAGTGGGAAATTGACATCACAATTAATATTATTAATATAATTTTTGAGAGGGATATTAATTCCTCGTAAATTCCTGTAATTTCTGCAAACTGCAAATGCCCTACCAAAAGTATTTCCATCGCTCGTGGTGCCACATCCTCCTATATTTCGAAGATCAAAAGGGAGACCAAGTTCTATCCTTTTTATTTATTTTTGTTTGTAAATGCTCTCTTGTCATACTTTTTTCGCATTTACTTATTTCGTATTTAAAGGCTTAAAACATGAAGAATAATATAGGACATGCTTGAGTGTATTTAGTTACAGTGAGGGTATTCAAACCTTTTCCATCATCAGATAAAAACTAAAAGTTATTTTTGAATTCTTCTTTTAAAATAACTTAGTTTCATTTTATAAATTTCAGACAAAATCTTGCTGACTGTGGGGATTGGAATTTTTTCTGACGCGTCCAAAAGCCTTAAAGGAATCACGGTGATAGGAAAAAATTAAGAGTCTCCTTAACTTGTTTTCAATATATAACTTTACTTTGATTTAAAGATCACCATGCAATATTACAGTTCCGAAAAAAATACCACACGTATCTCTTCTAACAACTCATCTCAATTTTACCCACTTTGATGGTACAATGTACAACGATAAATTGTTCTTTACAAAAATGTCATATATTTTTGTTGCTTCTAAGTATTAATTTTAGTTTACAACAACAAAACAACAACCGGAAAGAATCACAAAAATTGAATATTGGTCAAAAAAAGTGGTCATTGAGACCATAGTGGATCAGTTAGCAGACCTTTATTAGCATATAAACCTTTTTTACATGAGCCAACAGTGTTCTTCTAAAATTGTTTGCTGAATTTAATTATGTTCAATGGTCATTGAAATATAACTTCTTAACGTTGAAAGTCCGATATAAACATGACGTGGAGTTTTATATTTTATTATCATAAATTTTCACACTTAACCGGAAAATTGGTGGGATTATTTTAAATTATAATTAAATTTTTTTTTAGTTTTTTTCGTTTGCATTTTTTTGGTCTGTAATAAATATTTGATTTGAACTGGGATATTGTCCTGGCTCAAGACCGTTTCGCATCTATAAGAGACTGATTGCGGGTGATTTCTACCCTCTCAAAGATTTTCTCACGTGGCTTCGCAGCGACTTTTTAAAAACATAACCGGCCTCTTTAAGCTAATGATTCTCACAAACGAACGAGAAGCAAAAATCACTTGCCGAATGTCCGTTTTTAAAAAATCGCACCAAGTAATAAAGAGTTGAGTTGCATATATAAATAAGTATGTGTATATGCAGGTATACTTACCCAGCAATACTTCTGTCGTGCCAACGCTTATTTGTTTTAGTTTTTATACACTCCACGAGAGCATTATGTGTGTGCATTTGTTTGTAACACCCAAAAGGAATCGAGATAGACCCATTGTTAATTATACCGATCGACTTAGAATCACTTTTTGAATCGATTTAGCAATGTCCGTCTGTCCGTCAGTCTGTCCATATATTCTTGTAATCACGATACAGGTCGCAATTGTAGCCAGAACCAAACGAAACTTTGAATATAGTCCTCATACGAATTTCATTCCAAATTTGATTTTTCCGCTCTAGAATCCTTATATTTCACCTAGAAATACTCATGGTGCAAATGGGTCAGATCGGTTCAGATTTACATATAGCTCCCATACAAATCTCGCTCCCGGATTGACTTTTTTCGCTCCAGAAACCGCGTATTTTCACCGAATTTCTTCAAATTGAGCATAACACGTTATATTTGAACTGGAAGAACTTATTGTGTATGTGTTAGCCTCTTCATTCCATGTTTGGTTATAGCCCCGATACAAATATTCTTCTCGATTTGACAAATTGGACCAGGTCATATTAGCCTGTGATTAGGAAACATACAAAAATTCTTCCCGTTTTCACCTTTTTTAGCGAATTGAGTTGTATTCGGGTAGAAAGTGGAGTGTATAATATAGTCGGTCCGCCCGACTTTGGCCTTTCCTTACTTGTTTTCTTTTGTATTATTTGGTATGTACTCAATATTTGATTAGACCATCAAGACCATTTTACATCTATATTTAATAGAATGCTAATGTATTTACAAATGACATTTATGAAACGGATATTCTGCAAGTGAGTTGTGCTTCTCATTTACTTATAGAGGCCGGATTTTGATCACATTTTTGTTTTAAAACACATATATTTATAATGCTGAAAATTGCCTACATTTACATGGGCATTTCTCTGAAATACACACTTTAATGATACAAGTGTCCAGCTATTTTATTCAATGGTTAAAAGCATATTCCAAATATAATCTGACAAATTCGATAGAGTTCGCATTTCAGGTTTCTACAATATAGATTTTAGGATATATGAGAGGTCCTTTTTACTCTTTTTTCCTTCTAAAAATTACCTGTACGAAATTTCACTGACCTATGAAAACTCCATTAATTTTTGGCCAAACCTACTGAGAAATCTAGACACTGTGCGATGGCAGCAGGAATCATGTGGCCGTACATTGTTATGCCACCACTGAACGAAAATGAAAGGCTTAAGAAATTTTGTATAGACATACATATGACGCGTTTAAAGCAGGAGTGGCCTAACTAACATTACTGTCGAACTGAGATAAATTTTTGGAGATTTTTTCCTCTATCCCACATATTAATTAAGCAGATATTGATTTTTTTTTATCATAGACTAAAATGAAATGAAATTTACTACTAACTGATTCTTAATTAATGCGGTTAGAACATTTAAATACAATTTCCGGTAATGTTGGTTAGGTCACTCTTTCTTTAAGCGCGTCATATGTTTTCAAAGAGTAACGCATGTTGCCTTAATTTTTTGAATCCATGCATTATTGCTGTCTTTTGTGGCTGTTGCTAAAGATCGCTACATTCTGAACAATCTCTACAGTTAGACACATTCGCGGAAGAAACGATACGAGTGCATATTTTTATGGTTAAACTCCATTCAAAAAGTCGAACTGAAACTCCCTAATCGAAGAAATTATTATAATGTTAGCTTTGTTAATTCATGAGAATTTACTTTGAACAGTTCCAACCAATGCGTCTTGTAGGGTAGCATGGAAGGTTATATGTAACTAAATCGTTCCCTCACTGTACGTTTACTTTTGATTGTTGTTGTTTTGAGTTTTTTGGAGTTCGTCTTTAGCTGCTTTGGGTCTTAAGTTATTCACGCTTTTTCTACAACCATCACCATCAGAAGCATCAACATCATTGTTGCTATTCGTATCGACATGATCATTTCTGTTGATGTGTTGCCGTTGCGGATGTACGAGCCGTTTTTCCTGGACCTTCATTTAGTCACTGATATGTTTATTATACCCTCCACTATAGGATGGAGTATACTAAGATTGTCATTCCATTTGTAACACATTGAATTAGAGGCGGTCGACTTAATAGTGCAGTAACATATTAAGAAAATCATGATATTGTTTATACCATGCTAGTCATTGACAACACATATGTATTCAAAAAGGCAGTAATCTTCAAAATAAAAAGTTTATTGGGGTCAAGAAATGGAAAATTAAAATCAACCATACTAAAACACAGGCTATAATTTTCCCTTTCAACAAGTCATACAAAAGAATACCGAGACGATCCCTCAGAGTTGATACAGGTACAAAGTAGTATCAAATAGTTAGGAGTTTTATTGGACAAAAAACTCACCTTCCGCGAACACATTGAGAATTCTTGCGGAGAAGCACTAAAGTCATTCAGAGCTCTGTGACCATTGTTAAATCGACGTTCAATGCTAAATCTTGAAAATAAAAATTTAATTTTCAAAAGTGTTATAATACCAATTCTATCTTATGGTTCCCCTATATGGTACAAAGATGCAAAATGTCATTTAAAGCGAATGCAAGTCATGCAAAATAAGGGCTTGCAACTGATTCACAACAAATATTGGGGATACTTCACCAGAACGCTACATGACGAAACTGGATAGTTGATCAGCAGACTAAATAATAATTATTTTTATAAGACAGAATATTATAATTACCCCATGTTAAGAGAATGTAGAGATTTACCATAATTACTATGTATACCGAAATTTATCAAATTGAAAATGAAAATTATGACCGAATATTTTCATTAATATTCGTATTATAAGCATTTATATGTTCAACTTATATTTGACTACATTATTTAATTCTCATATAATGTAAAGACATTTATTTTCGTAGAGCATTAATTGTTATAATATCCTATTGATACAAACTCAATAATATCGAATTTGAAATTGTAATATGTATAAGACATTTTTTGGATGAATAAAATGAAATTGAAAAATTTAAATTGAACAGTAAAGAGGGACTAACAAAGGTGCAATATTCATTATGAAGGAACTCGGTTCAACCGGTTTAATCCATAAAACCTATTGTTTCAAAGGTGAGAAAAGCGTCCATCGTTTTTTTTAATTTATTTTTGACCGTTCTAGTATGTATGTGACGATGATGTACATCTTAGTATCCGCCAGCTTACCATGTGGGTGTGTTCGTTCTGACCAAAAGGTCAAGATCAAGGACTGGTTGGAAAAGTTCAACTGGAGTTGAGACAAACATTCATTGTACTTGTGTGTTTCTTATCATCTTTTTTTCCAACTTGATTCAAAGACAGATGGATGCACACACAGCAAACCAAAAGTCTTTATAACTCAACGTTCAACTTAAAAGCCTTCAAGCGACTCTTAAGGTTGTGGTTGGTTTGTTCTCTGAGTGAGTAAGTGCAAACCATAAAGGGAATCATGCAGTAACAGAAAGGAAAAAATGGAACTACTTCCAGCTGTATGAGCTGAAAATGTGCTTTGGATGAAGTTGCAGTGTGTGATGATTTTCCGCTTTTAAAGAAGTTGTTTAAGAAGTTATTTTTAATAACATTAAAGTACGCAAATAAAAAGTAATGCCAAGGAGGAAGCATGTGCTAATTTCAAAATTATCTAAAATAGGATATGGTAAAATTGATGAATATCTTTTGCATTAGATATCATGGACCCATAAGATCTAATTTTCCGGCAGGTATTCCGATCAAGATCCGATGACCAATGCAGATTTTTCAACGGCAATAGGATAAATCAGAAGGACATTTGTATGTCCGTCTGTGTCTATGCCAATAACATGAGCATGATATATAGTTTTCATTCACGGTAGGTATTCCTAGTTGAAATATATCATGATCGGCAAAATTTGATCAAGATCTGATATAAGATGTAGGTTATAGAGTGGTGACAGATTATAATGGGGCTAATTTGTATGGGGTTATACAAAAATATCAACTCATATATTCGATTTTCATAGTAGCTTTTTCTAGTTGAAATATAAGATGATCTGCAAAATTTGATAAACTTCTCATGTAAACTATGGGTTCTAGAATGGTAAAAGTAAAAAAATGGGGCGCTACTTTACAATGTGAAATCTTATAGATCACTTTCAAATCAGGTATTCTTATTTGATGATCTGAAAAATATTATCAAGTTCCAATGAAACATGTGGGTTCTAGAGTTGTAATAATAAACATTGGGGGCCATTTGTAAGGGCGCCACATTAAAGAGTGGGCCCTTGAAGATCACTTTCAAAGTTGGTATTCTTTGTTGAAATATAACATGATCTGCAAAATTGTATCGAGATCCAATGAACAATGTGGGTTCTAGATCTATAATAGAGTAGAAATTGGGGCCCAATTTGTATGGGGGTTATACCAAAATATGGACCCATATATTTGACTTTCATAGTATGTATTCTTAGTTGAAATATAATATAATCTGCAACATTTGTTAAACTTCCGATGTAAAATTTGGGTCCTAGAAGGGTAGTAATAAAATTTGGCCCATTTATAAGGGCGCTACATTAAAAAGTGGGCACTTATAGACCACATCATCTGAAAATTTTTATCAAGATCTAATGTAAGATGTAGAGCGATAATATTGTAAATTGAGCCCATTTCTATGGGGGCTATACCAAAACATCGACCTATATAGCTCGCTTTTAAAATAGATGTTTCTAGTCTAAATGTAACATTGTGTGGGAAATTTGATCAAGATCCGATGTAAAATGTGCATTTTAGTGCAGTAATATTGTAAATCGGAAGCACATTTGTATGGCGGCTATATCAAAACATGGACCCATGTGGTCCACTAGCTCAAACATTTCAATATTATCGCGATCCTTAAAGTTGTAAAATCCATGTAAAATGTGTATTCTAGAGCAATATAAATTATAGGGATATTTGTATGGAGACTATATCTAAATCTGACCGATTTCCTCCAAATTCAATACTGATCATCCTTGGCCAAAAAAATAACTTCTGCTAAATTTCATCGCAATCGGACAACAATTGGGACCTGTAAAGTGCGAACAAGCTTAGATGGACAGCAGACGGACGGACAGACAGACATCGTGAAATCGATTCAGCTGGTGATTCTAAGCCGATCCGTATACATAAAGGTGAGTCTAACTAGATTATTTCTTGGTGTTACAAACATTTGGCGGAAAACTAACTTATAATACCCTAGTCCACGAAGTGGTGTAGGGTATAAAAAAAATGATTACGTTTAACCAAGCGCAAGATTTGTTTTACAAGTTCAAACGTTTTTCAAAACAAAAATATTTTAAATTTTAGAAGAATTTATATAGATACTAGCTGAACCCCGCCCGCTTCGCCAGGCAAAATACAAATGGTAAAATTAAAATCAGGTTTCATATTGATCTTATCATATTGATATTATCGTGGTTTGTAATATATAGGTTCCAATTTTCAGCCTTCTAGTTAAAAAAACACTTTTTCCACATTTTTCCCGTGGTCAGTAATATATATTGATCTTATCATATTGATATTATCGTGGTTTGTAATATATAAGTTCTAATTTTCAGCCTTCTAACTAAAAAACACTTTTTTCCCGTGGTCAGTAATATATACGTTCCAATTTTCAGCCTTCTAGCTTAAAAATACTTCTAGCCAATTCCAATTTTCAGCCAACTACCTGTCAAAAACACTTTTGCCACGCCCACTCCGCCCACAAAGCGAAAATCCAAATTTCGCATCATATTTATCATTCTCGTGGTCAGTAATATATATGTGCCAATTTTCAGCCTTCTAGCTCTCCAAAACACTTTTGCCACGCCCACGAAACGAAAATCCAAATTTCGGCATCATATTTATCTTTCTCGTGGTCAATAATAAAGGGTGATTTTTTAAGAGCTTGATAACTTTTTAACTTAAAAAAAAACGCATAAAATTTGCAAAATCTCATCGGTTCTTTATTTGAAACGTTAGATTGGTCCATGACATTTACTTTTTGAAGATAATTTCATTTAAATGTTGACCGCGGCTGCGTCTTAGGTGGTCCATCCGCTTAGTCCAATTTTGGCATTTCCACGTTTTTGAGTAACAGAGACCCAATTGGTGCGAACGGCGACGAATCGAAAATTGGTGGTCATCATTAACACTGGCCGATACAGCTGCGATATTTTCTTCAGTTCGCACTCTACGTAAGCGTGTTGGTGGTTTAATGTCCAACAATGTAAATTTGGTGCGAAATTTAGTCACAATAGCCCGAATAGCCGCTTCAGTGGGTCGATTAAACTGACCATAAAATGGAAGCGCGCAATGAACTTTCTTAACAGAGCACGCATTTTGATAATAAAATTCAATAATTTGCAAGCGTTGTTCGTTTGTAAGACGATTCATGATGAAATGTCAAAGCATACTGAGCATCTTTCTCTTTGACACCATGTCTGAAATCCCACGTGATCTGTCAAATACTAATGCATGAAAATCCTAACCTCCAAAAAATCACTCTTTATATATGTACCAATTTTCAGCCTACTACCTCTCAAAAACACTTTTGTCGCCCACTCCGCCAACAAAGCGAAAATTCAAATTTCGGCATCATATTTATCATTATCGTGGTCAGTATATATATGTATATATATACCAATTTTCAGCCTTCTAGCTCTCCAAAACAATTTTGCCACGCCCCAAAGTCCACGAAACGTAAATCCAAATTTCGGCATCAAGTTGATCTTTCTCGTGGCCAGTAATATATACATTCCAATTTTCAGCCTTCTAGCTCAAAGAACACTATTGCCACGCCCAATCCGCCCACAAAACGAAAATCCAAATTTCAGCATCAAATTGATCTTTCTCGTGGTCAGTAATATATATGTACCAATTTTCAGCCTACTACCTCTCAAAAACACTTTAGCCACGCCCACTCCGCCTACAAAACGAAAATCCAAATTTCGGCATCAACTTGATCTTTATCCTGGTCAGTAAAATATACATTCAATTTTTCAGCCTTCTAGCTCAAAAAACACTATTGCCACGCCCACTCCACCCACAAAACGAAAATCCAAATTTCGGTATCATATTTATCATTCTCGTGATCAGTAATATATTTGTACCAATTTTCAGCCATCTAGCTCTCAAAAACACTCCGCTCACAAAACGAAAATCCAAATTTCTGCATCATATTTATCATTATCGTGGTCAGTAATATATATCTACCAATTTTCAGCCTTCTAGCTCAAATAACACTATTGCCACGCCCACTCCGCCCACAAAACGAAAATCCAAATTTCGGTATCATATTTATCATTCTCGTGATCAGTAATATATATGTACCAATTTTCAGCCATCTAGCTCTCAAAAACACTATTGTCACGCCCCCTCCGCCCACAGAGCAAATTTTTAAAAATTCTATAGCCTATATAGTTCCTTCCAGACCTACATCTATCTGCACTGAAAATTTCAACAACATCGGAAAAAAACCTGTCGTAACACGCTGTGTGGTAAAAATAAGACATTTTGAAATTTTGATTTTTTGACGTTTTTTTTTTAAAAAAAACCCGTACTGAGAAAATACCTTTCTAACAAAGTATAAATCATCAAAATCGGTTTGGCCAATCTCGAGTAAATGAAAAAAGAAAATTGAAAAAAATCGAAAATAAACCTGTCGAAACACGCTGGGTGGTAAAAATCAGACATTTTCAGATTATAATCTTCAGATGGAAATGAAAGACAGTTTTTCTTGTCCACTTACAATACAAAATTATAGTCGGACTATTTAGATTTGACTATCGTTTTTGTGTCTGTTTACTTTTTTATTTTCATGAAGTAGTGATTAAGTTGTTCGAAATAACATCATTAAACTTGATTGTTAAATATGTATTTTCACCTATTCAGGAAAAACCCATTTTCCCTACACTGCAAGATGTATTTAAAATTGGACTACCTACACTGATATAAAAGAAAATTCACAATTCCATTCTTTCATAACATTATGAGCACTGAGAAGTTAACCTAAAAAACATCCCTCCTATGACAACCCCGTGAAAAAAATCATTTGTGAAGATCCGTTTTTCACCACTTCCGAATCACAAGATGAACATCTTTTTCACTTCCTTGGATGCTCTTTTTTTGTTGGGATACTAAAGATTAATATGAATTTCAAATGTTACTCATATTCCCAACTGCTAACATCAATTATAAAACATTTAAAATTATTCTCACATTATCAATTATCGGACGTGCGAAAAATCAACAAGTAGTAGGAATTCCAAACGGGAGGAGATCAGCAAACCCAGGATTTCAAGATTTTTAAAACAACACCACTGAAATTCAAACAACAGTAACAACACCATGTAGCCAAAAAAATGTGTCCGCGTTTTACTGAATTTCTTTTTCCGACTCTTTTTTATATGTGAAAATTTGATGCACTACTTCAAACAAATAATGTCTACAGCTAGTCTAAAATATAGACGCGGCTCACGTGAATTGCGTGAATCACGTGATTCACACCTGAATCACGCGTGATCGTGAGCAAAATTTATTTTACTCATGTGAGCGTGCGTGAACGTGAGCAACGAAAAACAAGTAAGGAAAGGCTAAAGTCGGGCGGGGCCGACTATATGATACACTCCACTTTCCAACCGAATACAGTCCAACTCGGTAAAAAAGTGAAAACGGGAAGAATTTTTGTATGTTTCCTAATCATAGGCTAATACAACCTGGTTCGATTTGTCAAATCGATAAGAATATTTGTATCGGGGCTATATCCAAACATGGAAAAATGTGACTAACTTTCAGAATAAGTTCTTCCAGTTCAAATATAAGGTGTTATGCTCACTTTGAAGAAATTCGGTGAAAATTCGTGGTTTCTGGGGCGGAAAAAGTTAAATCGGGAGCGAAATTTGTATGGAAGCTATATATAAATCTGAACCGATCTAACACATTTTTACCACAAGTGTTTCTAGTTGAAATATAATATGTTTTGCCAATTTTGAAGAAAATCTCTTGTAATATATGGTATCTAGAGTGAAAGGATTAAAATCGGGAGTGAAATTCGTATGTGAGCTATATGTAAATCTGAACCGATCTGACCCATTTTCACTATGGGTATTTCTAGGACAAATATAATATATTTCGCCTAATTTGAAGAGGATCTGTTAAAATATGTGGTTTCTAGAGCGGAAAAAGTCAAATCGGGAGAGAAATTTGTATGGGAGCTATATATAAATCTGAACCGATCTGCCCCATTTTTACCACAGGTGTTTCTAGTTGAAATATGAGATGTTTTGCCAAATTTGAACACAATCTGATACAATATGTGGTTTCTAGAGCGGAAAAAGTGAAATCGGGAGCGAAATTTGTATGGGAGCTATATATAAATTTGAACCGATCTGCCCCATTTTTACCACAGGTGTTTCTAGTTGAAATATAAGATGTTTTCCAAGATCTGAAGACAATCTGATACAATATGTGGTTTCTAGAGCGGAAAAAGTCAAATCGGGAGCGAAATTTGTATGGGAGCTATATATAAATCTGAACCGATCTGCCCCATTTTTACCACAGGTGTTTCTAGTTGGAATATAAGATGTTTTGCCAATTTTGAAGAAAATCTGTTGTAATATGTGGTATCTAGAGTAGAGATGTGCGCGTGAGTGATTATTGGCTCACGTTCACGCACGCTCACGAAGGAAAAAAATTGAATCACGCACGTTCACGCACGAAGATTTTTTCGTTACTCACGTTCACGCACGCTCACGTGAGTAAAATAAATTTTGCTCACGATCACGCGTGAATCACGTAAATCACGCAAACAATTTCCACAAAGATATACATTTGAAATCGAAATGAGTAACGCCCCGCAAATACGAAAAATATTTAATGTAATTATTTAAAACCTCTACGTTTGCGATGTTTGTTTTAAATTCATATTTTTAAAATAGTATACAATATTACAGTGTGGTATACCATATAGTTTAACGCAAAATAAGTTAGAAATCGGACACTGACATAAAATCCAAGGAAAAATAAACACAGCATATATACCGATACCAGTTGTGTGGTTTTTTAATTGAATTAACACTAAGGATATAAATTCAGTGCCTAGTGTTGGTGCAGGGAATGCTTACTTAAACAATAGAAAAAAATAGATATTATACCTACACTGAAGCACTCTGTTTTAGAAATAAATATGTCTATGACTTTTATTTTGAATGGAAAATTTCACATTTTTAAGCGAAATTAAATGAACATTAAAGAATTAAAGTATGTGCGACTCACGAAAAAATCACGTGATTCACGCAGAAATTAGACTCACGCACGAACATTTTTTCGTTCCTCACGTTCACGCACGCTCACGTGAGTAAAATAAATTTTGCTCACGTTCAAGTATGATTCACGCGTGAATCACGTGATTCAATTCACGTGAGTGGCGCCCATCTCTAATCTAGAGTGAAAAGTGTCAAATCGGGAGTGAAATTCGTATGGGGTCTATATCTAAATCTGAACCGATTTTCTTCAAATTAAATAGCGTTCGTTCTTATCCCGAAAAACTTCGTTGTGCAAAGTTTCATTTGGTTCTGTCTACAATTGCGACCTGTATCGTGATTACAAGAATAGATGGACGGACGGACGGACGGACGGACGGACGGACGGACGGACAGACAGACAGACGGACATTGCTAAATCGATTCAGAAAGTGATTCTAAGTCGATCGGTATAATTAACAATGGGTCTATCTCTCTTCCTTTTGGGTGTTACAAACAAATGCACAAAGACATAATACTCTCGTGGAGTGTATAAATATTCGTGCGTGAATGTGCGTGAGTCTAATTTCTGCGTGATTTTTTTGTGAGTGACACATATTTATTTATTTATTTTCATCTTATTTCGTTTAAAAATCTGAAAATTTCCATTCAAAATAAAATGCATGTATATACATACATATATTTATTTCTAAAACAAAGTGCTTCAAAGCACGAATAATTTCTAATTTTTTTATTATTTAAGCAAGTATTGTTTGTGCCAACAGTATGCACTGCATTTATATGGGAGACCCCCTTAGTGTTAGTTCACTTAAAAAATCACATAAGTGATATCGGGGTATATGCTTTATTTTCTACTTGGATTTTATGTCAGAGTCCTATTTTTTAACTCTGTAAGTTTTAATACTACTTTAAAAATATGAATTTAACTTTAATAATAATATAATTTTCGGATATGCGAAGCGTTACTCACTTCGATTTAGAATAGGAAATAAGGGGGATAAAGCATATATTATTTTCTTTCTGGAAATTGTTTGCATGATTTATGTGAATCACGTGATTCACGCGTGATCGTGAGCAAAATTTATTTTACTCACGTGAGCGTGCGTGAAGGAAGGAAAAAATCTTCGTGCGTGAACGTGTGTGATTCATTTTTTTCCTTCGTGAGCGTGCGTGAACGTGAGCCAATAATCACTCACGCGCCCATCTCTAGACTGAAACTTATATCCACTTCAAGTGATTCTACTAATCTTTATATTTATTAATCCGGAAATTCGAGATTTTCGAATGCCATCCCTACCAACACATAAATAAGATATAGCCTCCCAACGTCCCACAGTTTTCTATGAAAGGAGGCAACTGTGGGCAACAAACAAGTTTTTGATTTTATGAGATGCGACGCTTCTGAGCATCAATGAATGGATACGGGACAATAATCATCATCGTCTACCAATAAATAGTAGTTATTTAACTCAACAGAGAATATAAAACAATATGTAACATGTGAAAAGATTCCATACGTATCTGTTTGATTTTAAATGGTTTAAACGATTTTAATCGAATTATAATTAAATTCCTGATGAAAAACGAATGTCACATAAATACTTCAGCGCTAACGATCAATGGGATTATTTCTAGGCTCTGTTGTGTCCAGTTTTCTATTTTCTATAAATTGTTGTTAGATTAGTTGCAAGTGGTTATACCCTACTACGCGTCATTCTGCATGTGCTGTAGCACCTAAATCAATTTGTTATAGCGACACAAATTTCTTTAAAGAAATAATGAGTTTTTTTTAATTTGTACGAAAAGGCATAAAAATGTTACGAAAGATTCGACAACAGCTAAAGTCTTAAAATAGAGGCATTTCGCAAAATTCGTTCTTTTGAGGGAAAGAGGGGAAATTGTACATTTATGCGGAAAATGTGGCGAAGGGGATAAACCAACAAAACAGTAGCAGATTTAAAAATGAAATTCGGAGTTTGATTGCGTAGGCGCGAAAAATAAAGATATCTTTCGATATTCGTACCTTTAGGATCAAAACGGGACAAAATTGGTACCAAGTAAACGGCTGTAACTAGAATCGTGAAATTTAGTCTTTATCGTCTGTCATTGGTCTTCAGATGGAGAATGTGTTGATCAAAGGCAAGGTTTTTTTTCAGATGTAATCTTAGACACTACACTGAGTTTACTCTTGTATTTCTTTTCCATCCACATTTAGGCAAAAGTTTGAATTGAAACCACCATGTGGTCTAAAACGTATCAATTTAGTTTTTGTTGGGTTTATAAAAACTTACTTATTCTCATATATTCAATTATCAGAGCTAAGTCACGCTCCATACAAGGTTTAACTCCAGTTTCATATTTGTATGGATAAAATATACATATATAGTCAGCGTATATAAACAGCTTACTCTAAGTTCTCTAGATCATTGATATACATATATAAAAAACCCTGAGGTACTCTATGCTTAACTGGAACCGATTTGCTCTTATTATCATTGATTTGAAGAAATTGCTTTCTGTTTTCCAGGTAGGAGAAGTAATAGACCATCGCCACAAATTCAATAATACTGAAGCTTCTGAATCAGAATCTTGAGGTCAATCCGAATGCCATATTGACAGTCATCAAGTAAATCGTTTCCTACCAAAGAAGAATTCTACCGAAATTGGGCGAAACGTATCAATCGTGCTCGAGTTTTTCTTTGTATGGATACAACTTTATGTATCATTGAAATATCAGGATATGATTTCGCAATTATCATTTTATTGAAACATTTAACCAAATGTTAAACAAAACTGTTGCTACACTTTTTAATACTTTGGGCGATATGTCTGCATTTTTTACATGAAAATATAGTGCATATTTCATCTTCCGTTTCATCACTAGTAGTGAAATTAAGTACTAATGAAGAGTTACAACGTTGTACATTTCTCAGCGAGTTGCAATTATCGGAAGAACATTCATCCCCCTTCCTTCCTTTAGATCTTTTATTGACTTTAAGAAATGCGTGTTTAATATTTCAGCCTTAGTTACCACTTCCACACTGTATATTAGGTTAAACATAACGTTGAGAGATCAAAATCTTTTAAAATATGTAGTTTTTGGTGTGGAAAATGTCATATCGGGAGCGAAATGGATCTTATGTTGGCTATATCTAAATCTTAACCGATTTTAACCATTTTCACTATAGATGTTTCTAGTTAAAATATAATTTTTTGTGCCAAATATGAAGAAAATCTGTTAAAATATACGACTTCTAGGTCGGAAAAAAGTCAAATCGGGAGCGAAATTTATATATCTAAATGTGAACCGATTTGACACATTTGTACCACAGATGTTTCTAGTTGAAATATGAGGTGTTGTGCCTAATTTGAACAAAATCGCTTGAATTGTGTTGTTTCTAGAGCAAAAACAAGTAAGGAAAGGCTAAAGTCGGGCGGGGCCGACTATATAATACCCTACACCACTCCCTACGTAAGGTATATACATTGATTACTAAACCCAGGTATTTCATGGAAGCAATTTTATGTAGTTCATATAAATTATACAGTTACTATAAATTCAACTTTAGTCAAATTTAATGAGTATGGTAAATAATAAAGTAATTGATCCAATTTTCCAGCAGATATTCCGAGTAAAGCAAATATAACATGACTAGCTGAACCCCGCCCGCTTCGCCAGGCAAAAAAAAAACAAATGGTAAAATTAAAATCAGGTTTCATATTGCTCTTATCATATTGATATTATCGTGGTATACGTTCCAATTTTCAGCCTTCTAGCTAAAAAACACCTTTTCATGCCCCCACCACCCACGAAACGAAAATCCAAATTTCGGCATCAAAATTATGTTTATCGTGGTCAGTAATATATGTACCAATTTTCAGCCTACTACCTACACTACAAATTTTTATTAATTATATAGTTCCTTCCAGACCTGCATCTATCTGTACTGAAAATTTCAACAACATCGGTTCAGCCTATTTATTTCTCCTCACGGTCGGTATTACTAGTTGAAACTTATAATGATCTGCAAAATTTGATGTGGATCCGATGTAAGATGTAGTTTCTAGAGCTGTAATAGAGCAGAATGGGGCCTCATTTGGGTTATACCAAAGTAAGGGCATCTCCCCAACAAGTATGGAAAGGCTAAAGACGGACGGAGCCGACCATGTGATACACTATACATTCTATATCACTACAATTCACTTCGGTAAAAAAGTGAAATCGAAATGGATTTTTGAAACCTGTAAATGTATATGTTTGACAAAAATGTTAAATCGTAAATGACATTTGTATGGGGGTATATTGAAACCTGGAAGGATGTGACCTGCTTTCACCATGTATGTTTAATGGTGAAATATAATATGTAAATGTTGGCCAAAATCGACTAAAGATTTATATTGGGGCTATATCTAAATCTGAACCGATCTTACCCACATTCACAATAGGTGTTTTTAGTTGGATTATAAGACGTTGTGCCAATTTTAAAGAAAATCGGGTACAATATGTGGTTTCTAGAGAGGAAAAAGTCAAATCGGGAGCGACATTTGTATGGGGGGCTATATGTCACTATATGCCGATCTGACCGATTTTCACCATAGCTGTTTCCACTTCAATTATAGGGTACTGTGCCAAATTTTAAGCAAATCGAGTGAAATGTGTGGTTTCTAGAGTGGAAAAATTCAATTCGGGAGCGACATTTGTATGGGGGCTATATCTCACTCTGAACCGATCTGACCGATATTCACCATAGCTTCAATTATAGGGTACTGTGCAAAATTTGAAGCAAATCGAGTGAAATGTGCGGTTTCTAGAGTGGAAAAATTCAATTCGGGAGCGACATTTGTATGGGGGCTATATCTCAATCTGAACCGATTTGACCGACTTTCACCATAGCTGTTTCCACTTCAATTATAGGGTAATATGTCAAATTTGAAGCAAATGGAGTGAAATGTGTGGTTTCTAGAGTGGAAAAACTTAAATCGGGAGCGACATTTGTATAGGGGCTATATCAAAATCTGAACCGATCTTACCCACATTCAGGATAGGTGATTCTAGTTCGATTATAAAATGTTGTGTCGGGTACAATATGTGGTTTCTAAAGCGGAAAAAGTGAAATCGGAAGCGACATTTGTATGGGGGCTATATCTAAATCTGAACCGATCTAACCCGCTTTCGCCACAGGTAATTATAGTTTGATTATAAGGTGTTAAGCCAAATTTGAAGAAAATCGGGTACTATATGTGCTTTATAGGGCGGAAAAAGTCAAATCGGAAGCGACATTTGTATGGGGGCTATATCTAAATCTGAACCGATCTTACCCACTTTCAGCATAGGTGTTTCTAGTTCGATTATAAAATGTTGTGTCAATTTTAAAGAAAATCGGATACAATATGTAGTTTCTGAAGAGGAAAAAGTGAAATCGGAAGCGACATTTGTATGGGGACTATATTTGAATGTGAACCGGTTTCCTCCAAATTCAATACCGATCCTTGGCCAAAAAAAGTAACTTCTGTAGAGTGCAAACAAGCTTAGATGGACAGCAGACGGACACACGGACGGACAGACAGACATAGGTAAATCGATTCAGCTGGTGATTCTAAGCTGATCCGTATACTTAAGGTGGGTCAAGATCGATTATTTATTGGTGTTACAAACATTTGGAGGAAAACTAACTTATAATACCCTAGTCCACGAAGTGGAGTGGTGTATAAAAAGTAAAATCGGGAGCGACATTTGTATGGGAGCTACATATACATCTGAACCGATATGACTTATTTTCACCCCACATGTTTCTAGCTTAGACATAAGGTGTTGTGCAAAATTTGATCAAAATCGCTTAAATTATGTGTCTTCTAGAGCAGAAAAACAGCTTCCGTCCCCCACGAACCTCAGCACGAGAACAGCGAAATCGTCTAGTTTCAGTGACCTCGATTTGAATACCACGAAGCGTGTCAATCAGCGCATTCAAGATATGACAAAAGTATACAATTCGTTAATGGATTTTGAAGGAAAAAAATGTGTTGGTCCAAATTCAGACATTTGTTCAAAAACGATATTTTTAACAATATTCATTACAACCAAACTATATTTGGCACAAACATAGTTTTCGCGTAATAAAAAAGCTAAGAAACTAAGCAAAATCTCTTAATATGTATTTAATTTTTAATTTTTTCTTCGTATTATTAACAAATACGTAAAAATATGTTAAGAAACATAAAAACAAAAAATAAAAAAAATTTAAATTTTCTTTAAAATCCAAAAATACGAAAAGTAGTCAACTTTGGGCCGATTTTTAATGTGAATTTTTGATTTTTTACAGAACTCAAAAATGTCTACTAGAACAGAAGTTATTGAATTTTGGCCGATGAATTTGATTCTGAACCACTGTGCGACGTACAAAAATCGTTTGTGTCAATTTGTGTTACAATCGGACAATAATTGCGACATGTATCCTGATTATAAGAATATATGGACAGACAGAAAGATTTAGCCATGGCTAAATCGATTCAAAGAGTTATTCTATGTCGGTCGGTGTAATAAACAATGGATCTATCTCGTTTTCTTTTGGGTGTTACAAACAAATGTACAAAGACATTATACCCTTTCGTGTAGGGTAGAAACATGAGAAGATTAATTTATTTCCTGTGTATTTATGTTTGCATCACCAATAAACATAAATGGATTTCTTCCATGGCAACCAATTAAATTATCCAAAAGTAGCAAAATTACATTTTTGGGCTTTATGGCGTTTTCGTAAAATTAAAGATTTGCTACTATGGGGTATGCCCAAAGTCGGCTACGCAAAGAAAAGGTTTCTTAAATTGCCGGCCTTCGGCAATTAAGGACTTTCTCCTAAGGGGTATGTCCAAAGACGGCTACGCAATGTTAAACTTTTCTGCGTTGCCGGACTTCAGCCGGTATTAAAGATTTCCTCCTCTGGGGCTTATCTAAAGCCGGCTACGCGAGGTATACGTAGTTTTGGGCATACCCATAGTAGAAAAATCTTTAAGATTTACTTTGCACATCCAGTTTTGGACATACCCATAGGTGAAAGTCATTATTTGTGACATCAAGCAAGTTCAATAAAATATCCTATTTTTTTAGCTAAACGTCATTATACCCTACACCACTTCGTGGTCTAGGGTATTATAAGTAAGTTTCGCGCCAAATGTTTGTAACACCAAGAAATAATCGAGCTAGACCCACCTTTAAGTATACCGATCGACTTAGAATCACCAGCTGAGTCGATTTAACGATGTCTGTCTGTCCGTCCGTCCGTCTGCTGCCCATCTAAGCTTGTTCGCACTCTACAGGTCGCAATTGTTGTTCGATTGTCATGAAACTTGGCAGAAGTTATTTTTTTTTTGGCCAAGGACCATCGGTATCATCGGTTCAGATTTAGATATAGCTCCCATACAAATGTCGCTCCCGATTTGACATTTTCCACTTTAGAAACCACATATTGTACCCGATTTTCTTTACATTTGGTACAACATCTTATAATACAACTAGAAACACCTATGCTGAAATTGGGTAAGATCGGTTCAGATTTTGATATAGCCCCCATACAAATGTCGCTCCCGATTTGACATTTTCCGCTCTAGACACGACATATTGTACCCGATTTTCTTTAAATTTTGCAGAACAGCTTATAATCGAACTAGAAACACGTATGCAAAAATTGGTTAAGATCGGTTCAGATTTAGATATAGCCCCCATACAAATGTCGCTCCGGATTTGACATTTTCCGCTCTAAAATCCACATATTATACCCGATTTTCTTTAAAATTGGTACAACATCTTATAATCCAACTAGAAACACCCATGCAGAAAGTGGGCAAGGTCGGTTCAGATTTAGATATAGCCCCCATACAAATGTCGCTCCCTATTTCACTTTTTCCGCTTTAGAAACCACATATTGAACCCGATTTTCTTTCAAATTGGCACAGAATTTTATAATCGAACTAGAAACACCTATGCTGAAAGTGGGTATGATCGGTTCAGATTTAGATATAGCCCCCATACAAATGTCGCTCCCGATTTGACATTTTCCGCTCTAGAAACCACATCTTGTACCCGATTTTCTTTAAATTTGGCACAATCCAACCAGAAACACCTATGCAGAAATTGGGTAGATCGGTTCAGATTTACATATAGCCCCCATACAAATGTCGCTCCCGATTTGACATTTTCCGCTCTAGAAACCATATATTGTACCCGACACTCTATAAATTTGGTACAACATCTTATAATCCAACTAGAAACACTTATGCAGAAATTGGGTATGATCGGTTCAGATTTAGATTAGCCCCCATATAAATGTCGCTCCCGTTTTTCTTTAAAATTGTCACAACATCTTATAATCCAACTAAAAAACCTACGGTGAAAGTGGGTAAGATCGGATCAGATTTAGATATAGCCCTCATACAAATGTTGCTCCCGATTGTTTAACCGATTTTGGCCAAACTTTACATATGATATTTCACCAATAAACATACATGTTGAAAGCGGGTCACATCGTTCCAGGTTTCAATATAACCCCATACAAATATCCTTTCCCATTCCTTTAACATTTTTTGTCAAACACATACATTTACAGGATGCAAAAATTCTTCCCGATATCACTTTTTTGCCGAATTGAATAGTAATGAAAATTGTTTGGGTGATGCCCATATGTCCATACTTTGGTATAAACCAAATTGTGCCCATTCTGATCTATTACAACTCTAGAAACTACATCTTACATCGGATCTTCATCAAATTTGGCTGATCATGATATTTTTTTCAACTAGGAATACCTACAGTAATGAGAAATATATAGGCCCATGTTTTGGACCAGGCCAAGAATGTTGTTATAGACCCCCTTTTGAAATGTCGGTGCGAGTCATCCTATTACTACTGTATAGTTTGTATTTGTCTGTCGGATAATTGGACCAATTACCATATTATTATCCATATTTGTTAAATATGACTAAAGATGAATTTATAGTAACTGTATAATTTATATGAACTACATAAAATTGCTCCCATGAAGTACCTGGGTTTAGTAATCAAAGCGAGGTACATACGCATGGAGTGGTGTAGGGTATTATATAGTCGGCCCCGCCCGACTTTAGCCTTTCCTTACTTGTTTTAGTATTAAATTGTATTGTTCTGTGCTATGTTTCATTTCGCTTGTCTTGATGTGGACCCCACACAATTTTAGTTTTCCAGAAAATAATCGATTTTCTATTATTATTATCGTCTGAGCCATAATCAGTGATTATGAGTGTTGTTTTTATATCTTTCATAACTCGAAATTATTTGCAATTGGAGATAACCAAAACTGTAATTATCGCTAGGTTGTAAACTTGACAATAGCATAATTATTCGTTATGAGAAGACGATTACAAGTAGAACAACTGTAGATATGGCGATGACTTATTTTACGAGGAAATAATGAACATATACGCTGTCATAGAATAAATAGATATGCCTAGTTTTCACAAGGTCTGTAACACATGTGGATACATCACACTTCAAATTACTGACTTGAAATTAAAATTCTACAGAATTGGGCACACATTCACTGCACTAAACATTTTAACGCTGTAAAGTCATAATGAGAATGAATATACAGGCCAGAATGTACATATATAAGAGAGGATGAGTAAAATCAACAGCTTAATGAGTTGCTCAATCATAATTGTGGTAGATTTCAATTAAAAAATATTACGGAACAAAAGAGCGGCAAAATAGAGGACAACAAAAAAGAGGATAACCAATTAGATGATGTACTTAAGTGGCGTTATCTTGGGTGGTTTAACCAAACTATATAGGTTTAACTCTTAGGAAAAAATAACCCTTATGGTTTCGTGGCCGCTCTCACCGGAGCGTCAAGTCGGGCTTTAAAGTAACGTTTTGAATAAAGTTGAATTACATTAAGTTGGCTGTTTTGGTATTACAACTAGTCTAACATCAAAACTAATATCGGTGAGGTCCTTCAGACCATAAAGTAATATACTAACTATACACTACAAATACCATGAATGTCCATTTTCACATGCGGATTAACCATGAGAACAGTGGCCCGAATGGTCTTCCAATGTATGTTCCACAGATTTTTTCAACCATCATTTTTCGAATTTGTCGAACTGTTTCTCACATATTTTAAAAGATGTTGCACTGTCTCCTTGCAATTGCAATTGTCTCCTTTAAAACCTTTGAAGAATAAAATACATATTTAGATAGATTTGCCTGCACAAAATTGCACCCTTAGAAGATAGGATACATTTAGTGCAAAAAGTCCAATTTTTCATTTCCAAAACAGGAATTACTCTTTTGATTCTCATTAACTTTTTTAAAAGTATGTAAAGGGTCCGCCAAATAACCTTTTTTTTGAAAATGCTATAAAAAACTACTGAATATTTTCTCAAATTTATTTTTTTATTTGAAAGTACAATCCTTCCGGTTAATAATGGAAAATAATTTCATTCAAATGGCTGAGTCCAACGGTTGACTAGTTGAAAAAAAAAACGTTAGATGGCGGACCCTTTATATCACCAAGCTGAATTTTATGTCAATCGGAGTTTATTTGCTGGAACTATACTCATAAAATCCTAACAATACCTGATTTTGAAGAAAAGTCTCTCGGCTATACTTGGAGATTATAGGTTCCACTTGTGGCCGTGTCATCCGTTTTGAAGTTATGATGTAAATGACCACTTCTTATTTCGCTTTCACTCTTCTAGTACTTACATAGGGAATCACGTTGTCGACTCCATCCCAGTGTATTATTTATGTTTTGATTTTAATGCAGAAAAATCCTGCCATAGAGGAACGTTCAGTCATACAAGTGCGTACATTACAGCATTGTTAAGGCAGAGAACTGGTTTCTGTCCAGTGTATCCACATGTGGAGGGAGTTTGACATTTGTTGTCAGAATTTGTCATTTCACGAGGGATTAACATCAATTATGAAAATTTCTGTATGCGAACGATTTGTACGTGTGTCACAAGGAATACACAATGTTTCAAATGTGTCGGCATTAATACGGACGTACCGCCGATTACTTCTATATAGCAAAGTTGGTACATATATGAACATAATGGAGATTGTTTATGGAATTTGATTCTTTGGAGTAAGTATGAGTATATCCAAATAAAAATGGAAAAATAAACATTAACGGTCTATTCATAAAAATATCTTAATCCTCCAACAGACAAAAGCAGAGTTTTAATTATAGGCCGAATATATCTTAATCCTCCAACAGACAAAAGCAAAGTTTTAATTTTAGGCCGAAACTCCCGTATTTCGAAGTCACATCTTTAGGAATGCAAAGCGGACGTTCTACTTATAACACGCTGGAAAATGTAGTATATTATAAATACGAGTGTATTTTGAATTCTATTGTCTTTGACAAAACAAACAATGTAAATAAATTCATGATTCGAATACTCCTCGTTTTGTCTTTGCCGAAATCGCTTGGAATGAAAACAAGTAAAAACGGCGTTAAGTTCGGCCGGGCCGAACTTTATATACCCTCCACCATGGATTGCATTCCACAGAGGTTGTCGGTTTCGTAGAAGTGCAGTAATATTATAGGAAAATATAATTTTTTTAATATAGCCAAACCAAAACAAATATTTACAAATATTGAAAAGTTAATTTTATAAATAAATATAATATTTTAATACGTCAATATATTTAATACGTCAATTCAAAAAATAAATATTCTTATATTTATATTTTCAAAAATATTTTCAAAGCCATAAATATTGGTAGATAGTGGGTGCTACAGTTGGTTGTATTTCCATTCTATTTGAATTACAAATGTACGAATTTTGAAAATCCATTATCAGATGTACATAGTGCAATATAACCTAATTTCATGATTCAACCAATTTTTGCCGTAAAAGAAAAAGTACGAATTTTGAAAAAAACTTTTTATTTTGCGTGTCTATGCAGTCAGAGGAATTTATACACCGAATTCAATGATTTCAGCTGCGTCCATTTGGTTGGTACCATTTTTACCCCCTTGACGTTTCTACGCAATTAGAATTTTATCATTCTAGCTGTAGTCGTTCAGTTGGTACTATTTTTATCCCTCTGTACCATTGTATCCCTTGAAAGTACTAATTTCGAAAAAATCGTCTATTTTCCGTGTCTACGCAGTCAAAGGAATGTATACTCCGAATTTCATGACTCTAGCTGCGGTCATTTGATTGGTACTATTTTTATCCCCTTTTTTCATTTGAACCCCAAAAAGTACGAATTTCGAAAAATCAGTTTATTTTCCGTGTCTACACACTCAGAGAAATGTATACTCCGAATTTCATGACTCTAGCTGCGGTCATTAGATTGGTACTATTTTTATCCCCTTTTTTCATTTTAACCCCAAAAAGTACGAATTTCGAAAAATCACTTTATTTTCCGTGTCTACACACTGAGAGGAATGTATACACCGAATTTCATGACTCTAGCTGCAGTCATTAGATTGGTACTATTTTTATCCCCTTTTTTTCATTTTAACCCCAAAAAGTACGAATTTCGAAAAATCGGTTTATTTTCCGTGTCTACACACTCAGAGGAATGTATTCACCGAATTTCATTATTCTAGGTACAGCCGTTTGGTTGGTACCATTTTTATCCCCCTATTCCTATTTTACCCCCTAAAAGTACGAATTTGGAAAAAATACTTTTATATTATGTATCTACTCAATTAGAGGAATCTACACACCGAATTTCGTGTTTCTAGCTGTGGTCGTTTAATATGTACCATTTTTATCCCTTTTTTGCCCCATTTCACCTCCTACAAATAAGAATCACTTTATGGTGCACGTTTTTGCTATAAGGGAAATGCGCATACCAAATATCAAGCAAATATAAACAGGCATATTCAAAAAACATGCTTAAATACGCTAAAATATTAGGGATTATTATGGGTATTTTTAGTCCTTGTGAGGGAAAAATTTTTCCCTTTGGGCCGATTTCCCATTCAATCCTAACCGATCTACGACTATAAGACGCATTTATGGAAAATTTGAACGTTCTAGCTCCTTTCGTTTAGATGCTAACGTGCTTTCAACAGACGGACAGACGGACGGACGGACGGACATGGCTAGATCGTCTTAGAATTTGATGACGATCAAGAATATAAAGGGTGTTTTTTATTGGGGTATAGAACTTTAAGTTGGCATCACTTTTTTAACTGGCGGCCATTTTGTCAGCTGTCAAGTGATTAATATTTAGTTTGGTTTGCCATTTCATCATGAACAGGTTGACAAAAGAACAACGCTTGCAAATCGTGCAAATTTATTTCGAAAGTAATGGTTCTGTTCGCGAAGTTCACCATTTTATGGTCGACATAATCGTCTATCAGAGCAATTAATTCGGTTAACCATGGATCGTTTTCGCACTACGTTTACTCTATGTGATAATACGCATCCGCAGAGACGTCTAACAGTGCGCACCGAAGAAACAATTGCCGCTGTAGAGCAAAGTGTTGAAGAGGACCCGAATGAATCGATTCGCCACCGTGCACAGCAATTGGAGAAAGTGGTTGAAAATTGGACCTGTAGAATTGGCTATATTCGAGCCAGCCGCGGCGGCCACATGCCCGAAATCATATTTAAACATTAATGGCATAAAATTATCCTTCCAATAAAGCCAAATTGATGGACATTAAAACGATTTTCTTGTGTTTTATTTCAATTCGAAGTTCTATACCTCAATAAAAAACACCCTATATATACTTTATAGGGTCTCAGGTCGATATTTTAAGGTGTTACAAACGGAATGACAAAGTTAGTATACCCCCATCCTGGAGGTGGAGGGTATAAATATTATTTATTTTAGTTATAGCTGAAATGTCATAAGATTTTCAAATGTCAATTTTGTATTGGTTTCGGCATTTGTAAATCGACCTTATGCCATTTCAGCTAGATTTCACATGCCGAGTGACAAAGATATAATTTACAGACCACACATAATATAATTTCTAGTTAAATGAATAATTATTTTTGAAGAAAATGAGTCGCAAACCGATTCATTGTAACACTAACAATAATATGCCAAATGAAAACAACAGAATTTCCATATAAAAATCGAAAATTATAGAAAATCGTACAATAGCCAATGGACTTTTAATAGACGTTTTGCCTATGAAGTTTTAATAATGGCTTATAATACAAAAAGTGTCTAATAACGAATTTCAACTAATTACAAACAAAAGCTAAAATAAAGATTTTTTCATACAATGTTTTGTATTTCACCATAAATTTTTTAATGTAAATAAAAGTTTTCCTGCCAAATTTGTATGTGCTTTCTAGAGCAGTTAACTTAAAATCGGGAGTTATATATAAATCTGACCCGATCTGACCCAATTTTACCGAAGGTAGTTCCAGTGGAAATGTAAGCTGTCATCAGGTGCGACATTTGTATGCGGGCTATATCTAAATCTGAACCGATTTACTTCAAATTAAATAACGTTCGTCTTTGGCCCACAAAACTTCCATGTGTTAATTTTGTTTAAGATCGGACTATAATTGCGCCCTGTACTTTGATTACAAGAAGAAGGACAGACAGATAGACGGCGAATTATGTGACAATTTTAAGTGGCAGCATTTACAGTGATATAAGTATTGGTCGTATCCACATAATTTACCTGGGTAGCGGTGTGGTAAAAGGATTAATTAAATATAAGCACAGTATCACTTTTAAATATGTTAACCGCTACAGGCACATATAAGTTATTTCATGTCAAACGATTTTTTACCTCGGTAGCTGCTAATGAAAGTTTGTGTGTCTATTCTTCTCATATAAATATGGTATACGTATTTTTGGAAAAAAATATAATTTGTTTTCACGAGTTATGATCAACTTAACAGTTCATTCAATCGCCTGTAACTCCTTACATACTTGATAGAATTTTAATGTCACATACATTGTTTTTAAAGAAATTTCAACTACTTTTAAAATTATGATGTGATGCATATACACATACTTATATATGCAACTCAATGAGATGCTTGTAAGATGGCATGTGTATTTTTATAACTTGGTGCTATTTTTTAAACGCAAATTCGGCAAGTGAGTTGTTCTTCTCGTTCGTTTGTGAGAATCATTTCCTTAAAGAGGCCGGGTTTGATGTTGAAAAGTCGCTGCGAAGATACTTGAAAACACCTTTGACAGGGTGGAAATCTTGATAGTGGTAGTCTGCAACCAAGTAATAAATGTCAGTATGCCATTTGTAAATAAAATTGCATTCTATTAAATATAGATGCAAAATGGTCTTGAGCCAGGACAATATCCCAATTCAAATCAAAAGTTTTTACAATTTTATTTCCTTTATTTTCTACCTTCTATCTTTTCTACAGCATTGTAGCCCGGAATGGTGTATATCTGATTCGACTGGGCGCAAGCTTGAATAGCTATAACATTTGGTAAAACCTTAAACTCGCTAATTAACATTTTGATATTTTAAAATCAGATTAAACCTTCATCTATGTTTTTACAACGCCTCTTCTAGTAACGGTGCATCCTTGGTAAAAATATAATCTTTTGTAACGTCACTTCCGATGACTGACTACCATGAATCGCTATTTGATCGTATATTTAAAACTGTTTAGTAAATGTGGAAGTTGGACCCATTTGTCATGCCCCTCCATGCATATCCTACATAAATAATCAGGACCAATGTAAAATTCTTTATAACTTCCAGACAATTGTTACGAATTTCGGGTGTATATCTGTGGACTTTTGACAAAACAACATATGTCTTATTTTAAAATTTTTCAGGAGAGCGAAATTAGTGTTTATTGTATTTAAATAGTTATATTGTATTTTCATTTAAGGAAAAGTTAAAATTCAATATTATAAATTTTTTTATGCTCTATCTGTTGACTTTTTCAAAAGAATTTAAAGTTTTAAATTTTTGGAGATATTTTAGAAAATATGAAATAAGATGTTTTGTCAAAAGGTTTTTTAGAAAGAAAAACAACATAATTCGAGATATGTTGTTATGTCTAATTGATATTTGCCAAAGCAAAAACTGCATTTATCAACATATGTCGAGTTACGATGTTTTGTCAAATGGATCATAAGACAAATATCGGATATATGTTGTTTTTCAAAATACATTTTATTGAAGTTTTGGGAAACTTAAAAAGAAAAATTCATGAAATTTATTTTAAATAAAAATAATTACAAAACTAATGTGTTATGCAATAAAAATTAATGATAATTGATACAAATACGAGTACACATAAAATTGTTCATTGAAATTTATTACAAATTAAAATAAACTATTTAAAAAATATAAATATATTTGAGAAAGTAAAAAGTGAGTATTATAGAGATACTTATGGTTATAATTCTATATACTTAAATTTTATTCAGCGTTGTCTATTTCATCTAAGTCTGAATCTACTTCAATTGAAGATTCTCCTTCAGCCTTTAAATTTCGATAAAAATTGTGAAAATTTTCGTCGATCAATGGTAGCATATCAATCAAATCACGTTTTTTGTTCATTCGAATAGGTAGGTCAGTAGTATAACTTTGGGTTAATGACGTTCTTTGTTCCTTTCGACGACGTTGATTGATATTCAACTCTTTGAATTTTTCCTCCATTTGATGAGAATGTTTATATTGCAATATTCCGGGTTTGTTTTTCTCATATCGCATCCACCTATCCATCTTCTATTCAAATTTCTCACCTGTAAATGATAGCCTATGTTAGAAAAAAGTTAATATATGTATAAAATATTTTTACCAACCTGTGACATTATTTGTTCTCCAAGTAAAATTTTCCTTTAAAAAAGCCTGAAAGTCGTAGAAGTTATTTTGTTTCAATTCATGGACAATATATTTTTTATTTGTAGCAGCAACTAAGTTCGCCCAATCATGTGGATGTTGAATAGAACCAGAAGAATTTTTTTTCTTTTTTTCTATCTGTGCATGAACTGTGTCACACTCAAGGTGAGTATGACCTACGACAAGAAATTTGTGATCTATGATTTGAATACTCGGATGATCCTGCAGGACTTTTTCGAACATTGCACAGAGATAAGAGTTTCGATTTTGCCCAGGACACGAATCACTATATAAAATAACGTGATTTACTGAATTTGGTAGTTCTGAAAGGCACTTATAAATACAAGACCCGATGTCATTCGCACCTCGTTTTCCAATACCTTCATGCCAAATATAGCAATTAGCTTTGTTTGTTGCACCATCATGAATAGTAAGGTTAAACGTCCACAAAGGACGTTTGTAAAAAAATATAGATGCACTCAAATACGGAGTTGGCAGACACTGCTTCAAATCAAATGTAAACATTTTTACGGACTGATTATTTATAGAAAGACTTTTGTCATTTTTTTACATTCATAGCCGAAATCAGCCTCATTATGATGATTAGTGAGTTGTTGTGAAAGCTCTAATTTTTCAACGGCATTCTGGGTGTTTTTTATTTTTGCTTTTAATGTTTTGCACTGCGTACATAAATCAAGCTGGGGTTTTTTAAACTTTATGTCTAAAGTACGAAATATTGCTTCAAACTTTGACTTTGAAACTGGTTGAGATATTTTACTCTTATAAAGGGTATACAATGTTGAGAGGTTAAGTCCGCACTGAAAATATACTTTATTGGTATGTCGACGGCTATAATGACTTTGATACTTCGGAATTAGATTAATAAATTCCAGAACTTCGTTATGTTTCTCAATTGACATCTTATGAGCAGGAGCGTGTTTACCACGCTTGTCATGTTGGGAAACTCCGGGCAGTTCATCTTGTGTCTTATTTATGCAGACAGTTCTTACACTCTGCTCGGTTTCACCAAATATTTTCAGGAAATATTGCTTGCATACTCTTGTCTTTTGTCCGTGAATTTCAAAATGATATAAATATACAAATTGTCTATTCTTGGGGTTTCGGACTTTTTAACTGTCTCTGTTTTCTTAGTTTGAACTTCAATTAAGTTTGACAGAATTTGACGGCGCTTATTATACTCTCCCAAACTCCAGTAAACTTCGAAAATTTTTTTTTGTTGTTCAAAATTTATTTTGGTTTGACATTTGAATCCTCCTCTCTCCATTGTGGTGTGTTTTGTAATGAAGTGATCTCGTTTATTCATTTATTTTTTTTAAATGCACACGACAAAAGCACATATTTAGAAATGAGAACACGGGGTTTCTTCTTTTGATTTTGACAAAACCAATTACATCGACATATGATGTTTTGTCAAGTGGATAACTCGCAACACACATATACAGAAAATCAACATATTTCCACTTACGAAAGCGGGGTTTAAACTTTTACATTTGACAAAATAACATATTTCGAAATATGTTGTTTTGTGGAAAGCAAATTATAAAAAAACATTGACTGGTACGTGGAAATAAGTTGTTTTGTCAAATGTTTATTAAAATTTTTTTGGAACATTTGATCGATTTTTCAACTCATTTCAAATATGTTGTTTTATCAAATGCAAATAAGTAAAAAGTCAACTTACGTTGATTTTTCGATGTTCATATCTTCCGATCTAGATATCGTAGAAAGACGCTGATTAGCCCAAAAGATGCGCCTTCAAATGATTAAAAAAAATGCAAATTTTCATATCTCGACTTATGTTGTTTTGTCAAAAGTCCACAGATATATAAATCGGCTTAACCGAATTTACTTTACTAAAGCTTACTTACTTGCGGTATTTTTCCAAATTACCAAAGAACTAAAAGGAAAATTATTACTTTATGTTACTGCCACTGCTGTCGCGGTTACATAGAGACCTCTCTTAAGAACCTATTCATAACAAGTATTATTAATACTGTCAATATATGTAATACATGATTGAGTAGAGCACAGTCGCAAACAAGTTGTTCCACATCCAGACGAATTAAGTATGTCAAGTAGGATGTTCATCCCTGGTTGACTTGGATGTAGTAACATAGAGTAGCTCTGGGTTGGTGGACATTGCGTTTTTATCTGCTTTTCTATCTGTCTGTTCTGCAGCTAGAACAGAATAAAGAGTAGCCACTTTTTTCTTCCTGATAAACCTACATTAAGACGTGTTGACTGTTTACAGAGCGTCCAAGGCACTTTAATGTATAAATTTGTTAAAAGAAGTAAAAAGGCGTTAAGTTCGACCGGGATGAATCTTATATACCCTCCACGACGGAGTGCCTTCCACAGTATTACCGCCAGATTATTGGCTATCGGCTTCACATAGTAGTGCAGAACCATATTAGGAAAATTGTAATATTTTTTATGCTATTTGAAAATAATTTGTCAGTGACTGAAAGTACAAATTTCAATGATTCGTCATAGTTCGGGTCCACATTGGAATGTACACATCGAATTTCATCATTCTAGGTACATCCGTATGCTTGGTACTAGTTTTACTATTTTTTCATATTTTGCCTATCTACGAAGACAGACGAGTGTAAACACTGAATTTTATTATTCTAACTACAGCCGTTTGCTTGGTACCAATTTCATCCCGTTTTCATCCTAAAGTTACGAATATGGAAATATATCTTTATTTTTCGCATCTACACAGGCAGAGCAATGTACACATCGTACTTCATTATTCTAACTGCAGCCGTTTGGTTGGTACCTTTTTTATCCCCTTCTGCCCCATTTTCTGCCTAAAACTACAAATTTCGAAAAGTTCCTTTATGATTCGCGTCTATACAATCACCGAATTTCATGATTTCAACTTCAGCGGTTGGGTTGGTACCATTTTATCCCTCTTTTCCAATGTTTTTCGCTTAAAAGTACGAATTTCGAAAAATTCCCTCTATTTTACGTGTCTATGTAATTATAGGGATGTACATACCGAATTTCATGTTTCTAGCTGTTGTCGTATCATTGGTACCATTTTTATACCTTATTGCCCCATTTCACCCTCAATTTTTTTGTATTTTTTGGTGTTTTCACGTTGGTAGAGGAATTTGATTTGCTCAATTGAGCGTGCGTGAACGTGATTAGCCAAAAAATGTTCGTGCGTGATTCAAATTGTTTCCTTCGTGAGCGTGCGTGAGTCTCTTTTCTTCGTAATTCACGTGAATTTGCTTGAGTTTCATTTCCGCAAGCGTCATATTCGTATGCTTATTTCTTTATATTTTGTAACAAAATTTACCACGCATTTGGTAGTTGATAATTGGTACTTATGTTAGGAAAACCTACATGAACGCGCGTTACCAACAGAACATATTTCAAGGAACGCAGTGAAAGCTGCCGCCGCCAACATAAATATTATCCGGCGTTATTACAATTTTGTTATTTAAAACCGATAATACCCTTTTCAGACTGCAAGCGAAATCGACCTTGTGCTATTTCGACTAGATTTCATATGCAGTCTGAAAAGGTTATTATGTAATTTCAGCTAGATTTCACATGAAGTGTGGCAATGTCATTTCAAGCTGAAAACGATTGTTTTCGCATGCAGTGCGACAAGGCTATAATACACCAACGCGGTCGTGCGCGTGAAAATTTATTTATTTATTTTCTTATTTTTAAATTGTTAAAGCCTCGCTATTTAAATAAATTTATTTTCGGATAAATTATAAATTTAACATTTGCAGTTTTATACCATTTGAAGCGTTTACACTTTAACATTTATTGCACAGTGATGACTTTTAGAGAAAAATTTTGTACCATTTAGTAGATATAATCGTTAAATCATAATCATTAAAAACAAATTAAACAATACAAGTTTTCTCGCTAATTAAGTTTTTTCGACCAGTCTTTCAGTGTAAACTCCTTTTTTAGGTGTATGCAAAGACAACGTTTGTGTTTAAAAACATTTTCTATTTAACTTGGTCATATGCGAACACCACGAATTTTTTATTTGTTTTTGATGTACAATCCGGAACAGTTTTACACATTCCAATGTAATATACGCAATTTCCATTTCGAGAATAAACATCGTTTTAGCCGTCGCCACCTTTTGTCGCCGACAATTTTTGTTCAGCTCCCAAGTCCTAAGTGGCATTCAATTAATTTTATACATTTGCGAAAATTCCAACAAGCAGAAACGATATTGTGAATAAAAGTGATGTGAAAAATTATTAAAAATAAATCTAAAATTTAAATAGATATTAAAAAAATAACAATAAATACAAGGAAGGTGTTAAAAGTGAAGTTTGGAACAAATTCCAACTTATAAAGTGCGGAGATTAACACATTGATTTTGCACGTTGTAGTAAATGCGAGTCTCTTTTGACATACACAGCCAAGGTTACAGGCAGTCTTTTGAGACACGCATGCCGCGGCATGGCTATAACCTCAAATACTTTACAACCAATAATAGATACATTTGCAATACAAAAAGTTCCAGATGGTATAAAAAAGGAAATCGCTGTTAAACTATGTGTTACCGAAGGTAAGGTTTTTTATGTGAAAACGCTTATAAGTTTTTATATTTCTATCTAACTTGCAGGGAGGGGTTTTAAGGGCTTGGCTCAATCTTTGATAAACGTTGGTGCCGTATACGGAAATGTGAAAGTTGAAAATATTTTAGTATCAAGAAAAATACTTTCAAGAGGTGTTCTTCAGGATCAGTACGACAAAGTTAAACATAGCCTAAAAGAAACTTTGTCTGATCGTCATATGGCATTTACCACGGATATGTGGGTGGATGAATATACCCAAAGAAATTTTTTGACATTATCATGTCATTATATCGATAATAACTTCAATCTATCTGTTAAAATTTTGGGAAATCGTGAATTCATTTATGGTAAGTATATCAAAATCTTTCAATTTGCCAACAACACAATAATAAGCACAGTCGATCATTAAAGCAACACGTAAAAACCCGGTGGAATTCGATATATACTATGTTAGAAAGCGTGCTTTTAATCAGAGATGAAGTTCACAAATTATTAATGGAGAAACATCTAATTAACAAGATTCCTCCATTTAAAGAATTGAAAGTTTATACCCAAGTTCAAAGAGACATAAAAGCTATGGCAAATGATATAAATAATGCATCAGAAATTAATCACGATGTTTTACAAGTTGATGAATCGTCAGTCAGTTCACATCGACCTTTTTCTGAATTAATGGACATTCCACAATTCGGTAGTTCTCCAAATCAACAAGATGAAATAGAAGATGAACTTCGAATATACCTGAAAAGAAAAATTAAACCAGATTGCGAAATACTAAATTTTTGGAAAACCGCAAGTGATCTTCCAATTTTACAAAAACTCGCTGCGTACGTTTTATGTATTCCTACCAGTTCAGCTACAAGTGAACGAGTGTTTTCAACTACCGGTAGAATTTTGTAATAAAGAAGAAACAGGCTTCTCGGCAGCAAAGTTGACCAAATATTATTCCTTCATAAAAATACCTTATTTACTATACCTTTATGTACTCTAATATATCATTATTTGTATATTATGCACTCTAATATTAGACTGAATTGAATTTTATGTTTTATTAATTAATTAAATATAGAAACTGATGATCTGGAGTGACGCTGGCGACGGATAGTCCAGATATACGAAGCAGAGATGACATTGGATGAACCAACTTCTACTCGGGAGATGAGGGAACAATGAGCAAATCTTGTACGTTACAAAATTTGCTCCAAATTGAGAGACAAAGTCTTAATCGAAAGAAGAAGAAAAAACAAGCAAATTCGACGATTGCGGTTTTTCTTTGAAGGTTTCCCTCTGCCATACAGAACTCTTCTCGGGTGGCTACGAGGAGAAGCAAATAAAATTGTTAAAAGATTTGTTTTGACGGATGCAAACTATGAACTGGCGTGGGATGCTTTGAGGCAACGTTATGAGAACAGAAGAATTATATTTAATCATCAACTAAGGAACATGTTTGACATTGAGGGAATTTCTTCCGAAAAGAGCCAATCTTTACGAAATTTTCAATACACAATTAATAACTGTTTATCTGTTGTAAGGACGTACAGTATATCTGCCATATTGGTATTCTATTCTTGTCTTCTGGGTTTCCTCAAAGCTACCTGACGAACATTAACTGCATGGGAAAACTCAATTGGAAATTTATTTCTAAAAGACTGGACCTTTTAGAATCTATTTCCGATATTCGGAAACCTTCTTTTGCAGCACCAACTGTAGCGGTAAGGAGTCCAACGAAAAATAAATCTGAAGCCAAAACTGAAACTGCTTGCTTTTCTCTTTTATTTAATCAAATCTAATCGGTTCTTAAGAGCCCATCATAAATACGGCTGTAATTTACGGAAGTACAAAGAACTTCTGATCATTTATACAGATTTACGCTCCAAATCGACATGGACACTACCTACTAAATTCTATCTTCATACAAGTTGTTTCTTGAAAAATCTCAAAAAGCGGATTTTGGTAGCATATCCCAACGTGGCATAACAGATTGTTATGATCCTTAGTTGCAGGTTATCCTAGATTACTTATTTAATAATAGGTTGTGGGAGAATTCAACAACGACGAGTATGTGATAAACAAGTCTTACATCACCACAAGAAGCTGAATCTGCGACCTATGCCATGGAGAACAGCTAAAAGAATAATGAATTGACTGTCGTGGGAAAATTCACTGCATAGCTTTAATTACAGGTACGGGGGAAGTCAGTGATGACATCGGAGAACGAAGTTTGCAATTCCTTTCCATTGAAATATCTACACAAGCCGGCAAAGTTTACAGGCTTTCCCTCCAGAGCCACGAAGCACTCCATGCCAATCTTTTGTACGTCGTCTTACGTAAGAAAGTGGAGTCATTTATTTGTCACATGATAATCTAAATGTGGTCTGTGGTTGCAACGGTAGCACAAAAAACTTCAAGGAATTCTCCAACTGACGAACACACCCAGAAAAGATCTTAGTCACTTCAAGATTAATAAAAAGCTTCGCACAACAGCATTTGCGGGACTTATCTCAAGTCATAGCACTGTGGATGTTACAATTTTATTTCACTGAAACATGTTACTTCACGATGTATTAGAGTTCAGGTGGTCATAATGCTCAGTCTGGTTGAACAAGTCAATCCACATTAAAAGTGGCTTTAAAAAGAAGAAGAAGATTTGAGATAAGTAGACACAATCCGGGCATTCCCTTCGTATATATTTGTTCAAATTTGAGGGGATTTTGTTTAAATCAATTTTCAATTAATTAAATTAACTACCTGTTGTTGCTCAAGAGATGTGGCGATGTGAAATTGCATGAAATTGAAAATTTATTTTACAAAAAGGAAAAATATACAATATTATTTCTCTGAGTGCAAAGTTCCAATTTGATATGTAAAATTTGTCATAGTGCTATTTCGATTTAGCCAATGGTTAACATAAACTTAATCTTGTCTCCGGATTGTTGAATGTTAACGGAGGAACAAAAAGCTATTCGCTGATTCTGTTACCAGTGACAACAATTAGCTGTACTTTGCTTTCCCAAAGATTTGTTGCGTTTGGTAAAAACTATTGTTTCCTAGTTTCTGTATGCTAGAATTGTGTCCATTGAAACCTTGCTGGTTCTAACAGACGACGAAGGAATTATCGACATGTTTTGTTGTTAAAATTATAATAGTCAGATATTTGCACATTAGACCGGGTCGCAAAATCGTTGCAGTTTTCAGCACCTAAATCTTTTACATTCGCGCTGTTAAAACGAATTTACATAATCTATAAAAACATATTTTTCTTCAAAATGTCAGATGTGTAGTCAAATTAATATTATGACAATAAAATATGAGTGATTCCGCATCCAGCGGTGGCAAAAAGTTCAATCAAATCGCTTTAACTACGCAAGGGTCAAAGATATAGGCGATATATTTGGTGGGTAGTCATAAAACAACCCAAGCTTTCAAAATTTCCACCCATAAAACCGACTCGGTCTAATATACTATAGGGAGGCTTCAGAAAAATGTTGTCGATGTTTGCGATTCAAATGAAAGTTTGGTTTGTTTTATGCCAAATGCCAAAATATTTCGCTTTTATTATTGTCCGTTCGGGTGCTGGATGCTTTCAAAATCTATCTATATATGTAAAAGAGTTGCGTGATTGAGTGACTGACTGACTGATCACTCCCCAGACCAATCGGCTAGAGCTAGAATCATGAAATTTTGTGTGTACATTTCTCTTACAGTGTAGATGTGTGATAAGACGGGGTTTTTCGAAATTCGTACTTTTAAGGGGTAAAAGGGGATAAAAATGGTACCACCGCAATGACCAAACGGCTGGGCCTAGAGTCTTGAAATTTGGTATGGACATTCCTCTTATAGCATGAAGACATCCCAAAAAATGTCATTTGTAAAATTCGTACCTTTGGGGGTCAAATGGGACAAAAAGGGACAAAAATTGTACTAACAACATGGCGGAAGCTAAAATCATGAAATTTGGTATGTACATTTCTCTTACAGCGAAGAAATCAGATTTGAAGGGAGTTTTTCGTAATTCGTACTTTTAAGTGGTAACATGGGGGGCTGGGCCTAGAATCTTGAAATTTGGTATGGACATTCCTCTTGCAGCATGAAGACATCCCAAAAAATGTAATTTGCAAAATTCGTACCTTTGGGGGGTCAAAGGGGACAAAAAATGTACCAACAACATGGCTGAAGCTAGAATAATGAAATTTGGTATGTTTGGTATATTTCTCTTACAGCGAAGAGATCAGATTTGAAGAAAGTTTTTCGTAATTCGTACTATTAAGGGGTAAAATGGGTTAAAGAGGGATAAAAATTGTACCACTGCAGTGACCAAACGACTGGGACTAGAATCTTGAAATTTGGTAAAAAAATCTCTTATAGCTTCAACGCGCCTAAGAAAATATTTTTCAAAATTCGTACTTTTTAGGGGTGAAATCGGGTAAAAAGGGATAAAAATAGTGCCAATAAAATGGATAGAGCTGAAACCATAAAATTCTAAATTTGTAATTTTAAGGGATTAAATGGGATAAAAATTGTACCACCATCCTGACCAAACGGCAGGGCCTAGAATCTTGAAATTTGGAACGGGCATTACTTCTACAGCACGTATGCGACTAAGAAAATATTTCGCAAAATTCGTACTTTTTGTGAGTGAAAATGTGTAGAAAGGGATACAAAATGGTACCAATCAAACAGACGGAGCTGGAATCGTGAAATTCGAATGCTTACAAACGCAAATTGAAGGAATTTTTCGAAATTCGTACTTTTAAAGGGTAAAAGAGAAAAGCGGGATAAAAAAGGTGTCAAGAACATGGATGACGCTACACTAATTAAATTCGGTACGCATATTCGTCTTACAGTGTAGATGAGTAATAACAAGGAATTTTCCGATATTTATACTTTAAAGGGATTAAATGAGTTAAAAATTGTACCACCGTCAAATTGTCCCAAAATACTGGGCATAGAATCTTGAAATTTGGAACGCATATTACTCTTATAACGCGAATACGACCACGAAAATATTCTTCATTAATTTAAACTTTTAGGTGTGAAATTCGGTAAAAACGGATAACAGCGGTACCAATCATGAAATTCGGTTTGTACATGCATAGAAACACAAAATTAATATATTTTTCGAAATTCGTACCTTTTTAGATCCCTATGGTACCAACAACACGGTTGAAACTAGAATCGTGAAATTCGGTGTGTATATTCCTCTTACAGTGTAGACGCGAAACATTAACTGATTATCAATATTTATACTTTTGTATATGTACTTTAAAGGGGGAAGCGGATCAAAAGTGGTGCAAATGATACCAACCAAAATTGGGGATTTGGGAGAAAGATAGTACCAACCAAAGTTTTCAGCTAGAATATGAAAAGAAATTCGGTGTGTACATTTCTCCGAGTACATAAATTAATTTTCCGAAATTTGTATATTTAAGGACACAAACGGCACAGAAAGAGTTATGTGTGAACATTATAGTCATTATCCCCAGTAAAATAAAAGATAGATTTTATAGATAGATAGAAAACATTTTAAAATCTTGAATTGCAACTAATTTCAACTATACGTATGGAAGTTACGTCAGTTTTATTTTGACCAAACTTATGTCAATTTGCGAGGAAAGTATAGAAGTTATATTAGGTTTAATTTTACGTACGGGTCGTTTGTTTTGGAATATGGACTATACGTGTGTGGGTACCATAAGATGTATATCAATTTCCCCCATTTCCAAAATTAAGAAAGTTTGCGAAAATAGTACTATGTGCAGAGTTTGAATAAATTTTTTAAGTCCCTTCCAGAGTCATCGTGTATACGGACGTGAAAGGGACTTGGGACATACTTATGGTTTTAAATCTCTCCTTCAATGCGTTAAACTTTTATTCTACCCCTAATGATATTTTCACAGCTTAAGAAAGAAACGTCCAAATAATTTTCTACTTTATATGATTTTTTGTAGAAAAATTGTTTCCATTTTGTGCCTATAAATTAAACTATTGACTACGTATAAACGCTGAAAGTGATATCCTTAAAAACTGTTTGAATACTGATACAAACTACTGTCTTACCATACCATATTTCCGCGTACGAAGTAGCGGGTATTTGCTAGTATATATAAATGAATCTGTGTTTGTTTGTTCTTTATAGCCGCCTAAACTACTCGGCCGATCTTCTCAAAATTTCACAGTACTGAATCGGTGGTGAAAATAAGCTATATAAATTTTTGATATTTTCAGTGGGCGTGGCACCTCCCACACAAATTGGGGATTTATTAGTTTTTTACAAATTAGCATATTCGGAGTACTGTTGCAGCTAGAGTCTTGACTTTTTGTGAAAGTTCACAAATTGTTAGTCTGCACAGTTGTGCAAAAAATGGGAGGCATTGGAAAAGTGGGCGTGGCATCTCCCATACGAAGTTATTACCTATTATTGAATATTGTCAGTTCTTTGACACCTATAGTGCTTAAATTTTATGTAAGTACATCTAGCAACTATGTGCATAGTTGTACCAAAAATGAGCGGTATTAGGAAATTGGGCGTGGCACCTCCCATACTAAGTTAAAACCTATTATCTAATATTGTCAGTTCTATAACACTTGGAGTTCTGAAATTTTGTGTGAGTGCATCCTGCGTCAATATGCGTAGTTGTGCCAAAAATGGGCGGTACTGGAAAAGTGGGCGTGGTACCTCCCATACGAAGTTAAAAGTTAAGTTTTCTAATAAATTCAGTTCTCCCATACGAAGTTAAAAACTATTATCGAATATATTCAGTTCTATGACAGATACAATACTGACATTTTCTTTGAGTGCATCAATTTGGTATTGGAAAGTGGGCGTTAAACTTCCCATATGAAGTTAAAACCTTTTATCGAATATAGACAGCTAGAGTGCTGAAATTTTGTGTGAGTAGATCCAGAGTAAATAGCTGCGCAAAGATGGGCAAAAAGTGTGCGTGTCCATTCCCATACGAAATTAAAACAAGTTTTAGTGTATATTCGACACCGATATGGGCGGAAAGTGGCCTTGACCCTTCTCGTACGAAAAGAAAAACCTGTTTTACAGTATATTCGACACCGATATTCCTAAACTTTTGCGTGTGTTAATTTAGTTGTAACCTGCTTAGACAATATACAAATGGGCTGGATTTTAAAGATGGGGAAATTTTGATTTGAATTTTGTAAAACTACACGGTTTCTTTGGAATTTCTTAGCACAGTAGTAAAGAAAGGTTACAAAAAAAACAAATATCCATTCGTCAAATGCAGACTTAAGTCAAGAAAACGGAAATTATATAAAATTGTTTAGTTTTTGTGTTGTTTGATTAGTGGTCGATTTGATTGAGTTTCTATGTGTTTTGAATGTAGTATATTCGAATTCCAGCTATTCGATTAAGTAATTTCTTCTTACGAATGAAGTTTTTTGTTTTGATAATGAAAGGAGGAGAATCACGCTCAACCAAAAACCTATTTGAGTTTCGACATTTCCTTCTTTTATTCGCCGTAAACTAACGTTCTGTTCTTCAATGTTCTCCATGCAACATATCCATTTATTTAGTATCTCGGGGAAGTACCTTGATTATAATTGGTACATATATTTATTACCCATCACGAGAAAAACCAATATGAAATAATTTGTAGTAGCTACGGGGGCAAATGAAAATTCCACCAAGAAACTTGTCACAATTTTGTAAGAAAGTGAGAAAAAAGTTTCCATTAGACACACGACCAAATAGACACATTTAAAAGGGTGAACAGTGATAGAGAAAGCTTAAATTGTTTGATAATTTTTACGTTAAAACAGAAATTCGTCTAAACTTGGCATTATTCTATTTCAATTCCACACAAAAAAATAACTTTACTGTACAATTGCTTTATCAATTTTGAATATGAATTTGGGAATGGAATGTACACAAAATTTATTTTCATATTAAATTTTGTTCAGGTTTTTAAAATTTCCAAAAGTGAAATTGGAGATTCATTCATATATTCCACATCTATAGCAGTTGTAAAGATATTACACTTATATGTTTGTTTTATCGTTTTCAACAATATTGTTCGTTATTCACTTTTTAACATATATTATAAAAATATTCATAATTTAATGTGTTATGTTGTTAACTTCTTATTACTTCCAGATAACCTTTACCTCCGGTTCATAAAAGCGATTATCAGTATTTTGGGTTTCGCCGAATGCGAATATGCTCAGAGCATTGTAATAAATATATTTTTTTAAGACAAACGAAAACACTGTGTATCGCACATTTTAATAAAGCCAACATTTTGCAGATTCAAGTATTTTACAAAAAGGCAGCAAGTCATAGTTGGCAAATTTAACTTTTTGTTAATCCAACATAATACTAATATGCCTCATTTGATTTTTAAACATTTACTCCAAAATGAATAGGTACCACTAGTTATTGGACTGCATTATTAGAGACACTTGTTCATTATAAACATTTAATAAACGAACTTTAATAGTGGTATCTTGATACTTCCAAACACTTTCCACCTTTTTACGTAAATATAATCCATATATGACGACCACAGAACAAAAACGCCGAATAAAATCGTACAGAGCAAAAACGACGCAAAAAATTTAACAGAGCAAAAATGCAGCAGAGCAGCGTACATGTGACACTCACACATGTATACATGCATGCTCTGTTGAAGATTTCAAGAGAATTGCCAATTGCGTGTGGGCTCTCTCTCTGTCGAGTCGTGAGTCTGTTGTTATTTTCTTTTTTGTTTTTCGTTGTCCGGCAGGGCCGTGCGCAGGGGGGGGGTTTTGGGGGTTAAAACCCCCCCAGAGAGATTTCGAACATATACTTTTTAAAACCTTCTAGACTTTCTGAAGCAATAAAATATAGAATTTTTAAGGTCTTTTTAAAATAACTCGTCTGAAATTGTAATTTTGCAGTAAAATCATCGAAAATTACATAAAAAATCGTGGACACTTTCTTGAATTTCGGACAAAGGGTATGAAAGATACAAACAAACTAAACGAATTGTGCCAATTTCAAGATTGTGTAGAGCTAATTTCGCTAATGGACATCAAATTGTTCGGAAAATTTTCATTTTTATTAACTTCTTGACATTCGACTAGAGCTATATTTTATGAACTTTTAATTGTGTACTGCAATAAAAGTTTGGAAATTTAAAAACAAAATCGTTTAGTAATTTTAAAAAAGTGTAGATAAGAATCACTATGATATCATAATGAAATCTAAAATATTCTTAATAAAAGCAAATAATTTGCTTGATGCTTGTAGAGCGCTAAGATGTAAAATTTGCGATTGGACATTTTTATGGAGCTGTATCTAAATCTGAACCGATGTGTCTTATTTTCATCACAGATGCAACAACAACGGTTTTTGTTACTTCCAATGTTTTGGGAGTTAGCAATTATAATACAAATCCATTTCGACAAACGAAGAACACTGTTTGATATACATAATCTTATTTCTCTTTGTTCATTTCCCACAAAAGTTTAGGTCTCTATTTTAAAATCTACTTTAAAGTTGCGAAACAATAAGAAATGAGTTTTAACTTACTAATAATTTTGTTATATTTATCACTTATGTCAAATATTTTTCAGAGTTAGTATTTTTTGTACATATGTAACAAGTATTATTCAAAAGAGAAACAACAAATTCAGTATCTTGGATCTACGTAGGAAAACGAAACTCTAAATTACCAATTTTTGGTTTTGTGGAGTTAAAATTTCTAGTTGTTTCTTCTTGTATTTCATCGAATACAAAAAACTGTATTTGTTATTCGAATTTATACATATTTAAGATTATAAAAATGAAGAAACATTTCCAAATACTTTTATTTAATCGGAATATGCGTATAAAGACTTTGAGTAAACATCCTGTTACTCATGTCCTATATAAATTAAAAACCGCAAAACTCGTTAGACATCCTATTTATCCATCCATCCATACTTTGTCAAAAAGCATATCCAATTTTCTGCATTTATCATAGAAAAAATGCGGGACAGAAGGGTTTATCGCCGAGGAATTTCATCGTTTTTTGTGTAATATTTCTTCAAAATATATAGCGAGGGCTTATATTCAAAAGTGGCTATGAACCATTTTTTCGAAAATTAGTTTTTGATGCCAAACTATTCTCAGATTTGGATGTCATCTGTCATATAAATTCGGAAAAGATTTTTTTCTAAAGCCATTTTTTTTAATTTTCTGATTTGGCTATTCACTCACACGTTAGTTTGTGACTGCAAAAGTGGCTATGAACATTCAAATAATATAAATAAAATAGTTCAAAAATGCAGAAGCTATATGCCGAAGGTTGTAATTCGCTACAACGATTTTGTTTAAAGCATTTATCTAGATTTATGGCATATCGTACTATAGCATTCCATCATTTTGCCGTTAATTGCACTTTGGTTCCCAAGTTATCAGGCTAAAATAGGATAAATAGTGGCTGTAAAGTGAAAAATTGTGAAAAGTTTCTTTAGAAAAACCGACATAACTTTTTATTATATTGAGAATAACAAAATATTTCTTTGGCATGTGATTGCTGACTTCATGGGGAATATTTGTGTATGAAAAGTTTCAAAATTATGAATGACGAAATTTAAAATAGAACGGCGATTTTTGGATTTTTCATCAATTGCAGCGATTTTGGCGATTGTATATATATATATATGTTACAAGCGACCAATCTGACGGATGAAGCTGGAATCTCTAAATTCGCTGTGTACATCACAGAAAATGCGTTTTCTATACAACATTGCCAAGATTTCATGAAAAAAGTTATGGAGTTTACAATAAATCTTATTCTTATTTCAACATTCATAGCATACAAAAGTGGCTATGAACCATGGCTATGAAATTTAGAAAATTTTTAATCGTAGCAATTAGTAATCCTTTTTATATTAAACTGTAGAAGAACGGTTAATAATTTCTCTTCAAATTAAGGAGAAAATCAGTTTTTTCGCTCTCCTGAAAAGTTATGTTTTTGTTCATAGCCGCTTATGAATATAAGCCCTCGATATGTTTCTATGTAATTTCAAGCAACTAGTTAAAAAAAGAAGTTCAACACTCAGCAGACACTTTTCTGCTATTACAGCTGTTTTTGGCAGCAGTTTTCTGCAATCTTACATCACCATTCACACTGCTAAAGAGTTTGCAGTCTGCTAAAATTGGCTGTTGTTAATTAAAATATAAACATATATAAGCGTTCATAAGCGAGTTTAGCTCGAATTTTCTTTTATATTAGCTTGGGACAATATGCGTATCATATATATTGCTAAAAACAGCAAACAGCTGTTTACCATCCCAGCAGATACAAATCTGTTGTCCTTTTTTAACAGCAGAAAATCTGCTCTTTCAGTAGACTTTCTGCTTCCTTTTACTGGCATATTCCTTTGAGTCTACTGATAGATGGATTACTGAAATGCAATTTTGCCGACAATGTCTGTCGGACGAATGTATCAAAATATTTCTCGAAGATCCTGGCAATAAAATATGAGTGGTTTCCAAACACTCCAGTAAAAAATTCCTAAAAAATTGAAAAATTTACTAAGTATGAGTAAAGTTTCCTTCTTTCATAGTAAATAGTTCATTTACTAGATAAAGGTTCTTTGGATCTAATAAAAAATTCTTACAATTGAGTAAATTCAAACTTACGTGGAAGAATATTTTCAAGGTTTTAAGTGAGAAAAAAATCTGAAATTTTTTCGCAACAATCATGGAGTAATAGCTCAACTCCTTATGGCAGAGGTATCATGAAACTTTTGAGAAATATTTCATGTTGTCATTTTTTGTATCAGTTTTGCATACTCTGAAGCAAAACTATTTGTTTGATTTTTTAGTTAAATTGAACTTATTTTAATTTTACTTTTTTTCTTGTATAAAATAAAATTTTCCTCAGTTTAAGTAAAAATTTACTCGTTTTGAGGAAAAAATCAGCAAAATTGTCCTCAGTTTGAGTAAATATTTACTTGATTTGAGTAAACATTTACTTAGTTTTAGGAAATTTTCAGCAAAATTTTACTAAGATTTAGTAAAAATTTACTTAGTTTTAGGAAAATTTTGCTTAAATTTAGTAAAAAATTACTTGGCTTTAGGAAAAATTTACTTAGATTTAGGAAAATTTCAGCAAAATTCTACTTATATTTATTAAAAATGTACTTGGTTTCCTAAATTTTAGTTAATTTTAACTCATTATAGGGTTAACTTTTTTATGAGTGTAGGTGAAACCCCCCCCCCCAGGGGAAAATCCTGCGCACGGGCCTGTTGTCCGGCAAGTTGAAGTGAAAGCAAAGAAAGTAAATGTTTCACAAAACATTATTAAATTTATTTTCATTAATTATTTTCGGCTGCAAACATGGAAGATGAAACTCATGGTAAGTAGTATTTAATTAAATATATTAGGTATTATTTCAATATCTAAATATCATTGCTACAAAATGTCTTCTTCTATTTAACTTTTAGTTACGCTTCATCCACGAAAAAGACAAAAGAAATTGGAAAACCGCAAGCGAACCATTGCAAAGAAAAATGTTGAGTGTGGTAATGAACACGAAACTGCTAGTGGTAGAATAATTGCGGCGAAGAAATTTGAAAGCCAAATAATTTGCAAATGTGGGAAAGGATGCTGCCAGAAAATTGACGTTTTACGGCAGAAAGAAATTTTCGACAATTTTTACAAAACATCTAATTGGACACAAAAAACATTGCTGATTCGAGGAACAGTGAAAAAATTGCCTGTGCCTCCTAAATTTGATCCAATAATTCCACAGAATGTAAGACAGAATTTTCAGTACACATTGGAAAATGCTGATGGTGTTTCTTGCAAAGTTTGCCGGGATTTCTATATTAAATGTTTAAACTAAACCATCACGAATAGAAAGAGCATTGAAAAGTGTAATTAAAAATCCAAGTGCTTCTGAGACTCGCGGGCGAGGACCTCCGGCAAATAAAACTTCGGAACAAGATCGTAGCAATGTCATTAACTTTATAAATCTCTTCCCAAAATACGAATCGCATTACAGTCGTAATAAATCTTCAAAAAAATTCTTACATGCAAATTTAAATTTGAATAAGCTGTTCGATGAATATAAAAATTCCTGTGAGTTTAAAAAGGTGAATCCCGTTTCACATTATGTTTTCAGTGAAATTTTCAACAATAACTTCAATTTGGGCTTCAAGAGATGTCATACAGATACATGCAAAACCTGCGATAATTTCCAGTGTTCATTAAAAGCAAGTGGGGTTCAAGAAGAAATTGCTGAAATTAAAAGAAAACAATTGAAACATATGGAATTAGTTGAATATGTACATAAGGAGTTCAAACAAGATGTGACTAATGCTGAACGCAATGGAACCTCAATAGTTTTAACATTCGACTTGCAAAAAACATTGGAGACACCTGCTTTGACAACATCTGTTGCTTATTATAAGAGACAACTGTGGACGTACAATTTGTGTATCTACGATGAGATTAACAAGAAAGGTAAATAAAGGGTGATTTTTTAAGAGCTTGATAACTTAAAAAAAAAAAACGCATAAAATTTGCAAAATCTCATCGGTTCTTTATTTGAAACGTTAGATTGGTCCATGACATTTACTTTTTGAAGATAATTTCATTTAAATGTTGACCGCGGCTGCGTCTTAGGTGGTCCATCCGCTTAGTCCAATTTTGGCATTTCCACGTTTTTGAGTAACAGAGACCCAATTGGTGCGAACGGCGACGAATCGAAAATTGGTGGTCATCATTAACACTGGCCGATACAGCTGCGATATTTTCTTCAGTTCGCACTCTACGTAAGCGTGTTGGTGGTTTAATGTCCAACAATGTAAATTTGGTGCGAAATTTAGTCACAATAGCCCGAATAGCCGCTTCAGTGGGTCGATAAAACTGACCATAAAATGGAAGCGCGCAATGAACTTTCTGAACAGAGCACGCATTTTGATAATAAAATTCAATAATTTGCAAGCGTTGTTCGTTTGTAAGACGATTCATGATGAAATGTCAAAGCATACTGAGCATCTTTCTCTTTGACACCATGTCTGAAATCCCACGTGATCTGTCAAATACTAATGCATGAGAATCCTAACCTCAAAAAAATCACTCTTTATTATCTCTATTAAGACGCAACGGCCGCAAACAACCTCCCGTCATTCGTATGAAATTCAATCTGATTTGGAGCCAGTGTCGGCCAAACTTAAGATGAGTAAAGAATCTTGGCAGTTTGGACAAATATATGTTGCAGTTGAATGTTGCATGTAGCAATACAGTCGGTACTTGCTTGCAACACAACATGTTTGTTGCTGATTAACACTCATTGTGTTGTTGTGCATAAGATGAGACAAGATCAAGGGTTTTCTCGTTCCTTTGTTTTGGTTGATGACTCAAGAGTTCACACACTGGGTCAAAAATCGTCAAAATATTTTTTGTATTATATTTAAACTAAGAAGACATATTATGAAAGCCAAATATATGGGTTCACATTTTGGTATAGCCTCCATACAAATTAGGCCCCCATTCTACTCTATTACTTCTCTAGAACCCACTTCGTTCATTAGATCTCGATATAATTTTGCATACCATGTCATATTTCAACTATGAATACCTACTTTGAAAGTGATCTATATGGAACCACCTTTTAATGCCCTTACAAATGGCCCCATTTTAATTGTTACCCCTCAAGAACGCAAATTTTACATTGATTTTTTTTTTAATTTTGCAGATTATATTATATTTGAACTAATAATACAAAGTCAAATATATGTGTCCATACATTGGAATAACCCAAATGGGGCCCCCATTCTACTCTAATACAGCTCTAGAAACTACGTCTTATATCGTATCATGATATATTTCAACTATGAATACCTACCGTGAATGAGAAATATATAGGCCCATGTTTTGGACCAGACCCCAAGTGTTGCAATAGGCCCCATTTCAAATGTCGGTCCGATTTATCCTATTACTACTGTATAATTTGTGTTTGTCTGCCGGAAAATTGGATCAATTATTTGCCATATTCGTTAAATATGACTAAAGATGAATTTATAGTATACTGTATAATTTATATGAACTACATAAAATTGCTCCCACTAAACACCTGGGTTTAGTAATAAAAGCATGGTATATACACAGGAAGTGGTGTAGGGTATTATATAGTCGTCCCCGCCTGACTTTAACCTTTCCTCACTTGTTTATGTTTGCATTACAACCATGGTTGGCAACCGTTATCGTTATAAGACCGTTAACGTTTCAATACCTTTTCAATTGAATGCATTTCATTACATTTGAAAAATATCGTCTTTATTTGTATTGCCATATTATTATGTAAGTAGTTGAGAACTTTAACTTGAGCTTGTCGTGGTAAACCGGGTTAGGTTAGGTTGTGGTGGCAATCAGTAAGCAAACATCCGATTCATTTAGACTAGAAAATGCATTCTCGGAACATTACATACCAACCGAATTAATTGCAATAAATGATTCGGAATCACGGTGAAGTGGATAAGCAGTGGATCAGATTTCTTTATTATGAAACTCACAAAAATGCAACGTTGCTTTATTTTTTGATAGATCTGTATATTCTCTAGGACCAGAAGTGCAATAATCTAAAGTTAAGAATGATGGAAGTGACTTTAAATACAGCTCTGCGGATTTTGGCGAGGTATTCCGATTCGCCGTTAAAGTCGATTATTTCTCTGTCGAGAGCGTTTTTACCGAGGATATGTTTCTAAGGGCAAATTTGCAAACATAACCCTCATCAAAATTTCCTGACATACAATCGATTTATTGTGTAGAATGCGGCTCTTATTTTCTCTTCACTTTGTTTCTACTATAATTTCATTAACCTAGCCGTTTCTTTCTTATCAACACCGCCTATAACTGTTTTCTTTTGATCCAACAAAAAGACGCCTTCCTTCGATGGGAACTTTCTTAGGTGAACTTAAGCACGAACAAAATTCAAGTGAAAGTGATGTTGCAAGCAGCAACATCTTAAAGGTTCTCAGACGATTCTAAAAACATTTCAGTTTCTTTTCAAAACTGGCATGAGTTAAAATTAACTAAAATTTAGGAAAATTGAACTTCGTATAACGCTAAAGCAATATTTCCTAATAACAAGTTCAAACTTTTCCTTAAAAATAGTTCAATTGTCTTCAAACCAAGTTAATTATTATTATTATTAAATGTTGTTCATATTTTCCATCAGAAAAGTAAATTTTCCCTAAAACCAAGTAATTTTTTGCTAAACCTGAACAAAATATTTACTCAAACTGGTTGATTTTTTTTCCTGAAATCAAGTAAATTTTTCGTAAACCTGAGCAAAATTTTCGTAATGTTTTCTAAAACCAAGTAAATATTTACACAAACTGAGGAAAATTATGGTGATTTTTTCCTCAATCCAAGTAAATTTTCACTAAACCTTCACTTTTTTTCGTAAAACCAAGAAACCATTTACTAATGCTGAGGAAAATTTGCTGACTTTTTACCTCAAACCATGTACATTTTTCCTAAACCTGAGCAATGTTTTAGATTGTTTTTTTTTTCTAAAACCAAGTAAAGGGTAATTCCACAAGATTTCGACCCAACATGGATTCGACCCTCACACACATACACACACACACATTCTACTAGTGGTTGCGGGTAATATACCGTTTACCGTCGCTCAAAGTAGTGTGTGGTTTAAGTTTTACAGTGAACCAAAGTTCGTTATCTCAGGGTTTTCCTTATCGATATCACAACTTTGGATCGCGTCATCAAATTGTAACGATATTGATACCATCTGAAATATTTACAACTCCTGTTTCCGAATCTGGCTCCAACAATTAAAAATAATTTTAATCCTTGAATATCCTGAAAAACATATTTTAAATTTTCTTTATTTGGTTTTGTATTTTAGCTTATCTTATTCTCTGTTCTGTTCTTCCAAAGTAGTGGGTTATTTGAGCAAGGCCAAAAATTTTCATTCATATCTATATACATAAGAGTCGCTCAAAATAAAAGTTGTCGATGTTCCCGACTAAAATGCCCGTTCGTGAGCAGGACGGTTTTTTAAGAATTGGGAATGGTATTGAGGAAAAACCCATTAGAAATTAAAATTTGGCCAGAGCCTTAGCAAACCATATCAAAAACTTGCAATGTGACCCAGTATAAAATGCTGATTTTTACGATTTTATGAATTTTTTATAAAATCCGCTAAATTTCCACGTTTTTAATTCGACTTGTTTTTTTAGGAGCTCGTCGGAGACGTATTTATCGTCAATTGCAATTTTAAGAACTTCTTAACCCATTGAGGTTCGCTCTTTTTTTCAATAGGTTAAATGTGAAATAACAACAGACATATGCAGTAATTTTCATCGTAAACACATTGTACTCTTATTGAAAGCTAATTTAAAAAAATGGAAATTTTGGTCTTTCAATAGATAAACGAAAGGAAGAATATCTGTTAAAAACTCTTCAAATTTCGAACTTTTATCTATATAAGTTTAGCATTAACAACCATTTCAAAATTACCTCCATAAAAAATAAAAATTAATAATCTAATAAACTTTTTTAGGGGAAAATTTTTAAATGGTTGTTAATGAAAATCCAAACGTATGGTTTTTGGGTCGATTTCTGTTGGAATTACCCTTAGGAAAAAGAAGCTATCGAGGTGTTTTTATACACTCCACGAGAGTATTATGTCTTTGTACATTTGTTTGTAACACCCAAACGGAAGGGAGATGTACCCATTGTTAATTATACCGATCGGCTTAGAATCACTTCAGTCGATTTAGCAATGTCCGTCTGTCTGACCGTCTGTCCATCTATTGTTGTAATCACGATACAGGTCGCAATTGTAGCCAGAACCAAACGAAACTTTGCACAACGAAGTTTTTCGGGACAAGGACGAACGCTATTTAATTTGAAGAAAATCGGTTCATATACGAATTTCACTCCCGATTTGACCCTTTTCACTCTAGATACCACATATTTCAACAGATTTTCTTCAAAATTGGCAAAACATCTTATAGTTGCACTAAAAACACCTGTGGTAAAAATGTGTTAGATCGGTTCAGATATATATATAGCTCCCATACAAATTTCGTTACCAATTTGAATTTTTCCGCTCTAGAATCCACATATTTTAACAGATTTTCTTCAAAATTCGCAAGACATCTGATATTTCCACTGGAAACACTTGTGGTAAAAATGTGTTAGATCGGTTCAGATTTATATATAGCTCCCATACAAATTTCGTTCCCAATTTGAATTTTTCCGCTCTAGAATCCACATATTTTAACAGATTTTCTTCAAAATTGGCAAAACACCTTATATTTCAACTGGAAACACCTGTGGTAAAAATGTGTTAGATCGGTTCAGATTTATATATAGCTCCCACACAAATTTCGCTCCTAATTTTAAATTTCGGCTCTAGATTCCACATATTTTAACAGATTTTCTTCAAAATTGGCAAAACACCTTATATTTCAACTGGAAACACCTGTGGTAAAAATGTATTAGATCGGTTCAGATTTATATATAGCTCCCATACAAATTTCTCTCCCAATTTGAATTTTTCGGCTCTAGAATCCACATATTTTAACAGATTTTCTTCTAAATTTGCAGAAAAATTTATATTTTAACTGGAAACACCTGTGGTAAAAATGTGTTAGATCGGTTCAGATTTATATACAAATTTCGCTCCCAATTTGAAATTTTCTGCTCCAGAATCCACATATTTTAACAGATTTTCTTCAAAATTGGCAAAACATCATATATTTAAAATAGGTACACCTATGGTGAAAATGGGTTACATCGGTTCAGATTTACATTTAGCTCTTTAGAAACCACGTATTTTCAGAGAATTTCTTAAAATTGAGCTTAGCACTCATGTGTCATTTCAGACGATTTCCTTTGCAGACAGTGTTTTACCTAAAGATTGAATTTATTTAGCATGGTTACTTTTGTACAAGGTATAATAGACGTTTGCCATCTATAAAAATAAAATAATTTTTAGCAAGAATCGTAAAAAAAAAAAACAAAAAATGTTATGTGGGCGTTGGCCATGGCACTGACAATTTTCGTTTACAAATGGTAATATATGTATTAACATATATATAAATATAAGAAATTTATGAAGTTTTTTTCGTTGGCGTGGTTCTGGGTGGATTTAAACAAAAACTAGTTTTTGATCTAATTTGACAATATAAGGGATGTGTGCAAATTTCAATATATATTCCTTCTAATTTTTCCGCAGCTTGAATGAAAATTTTCCACTGTGCGTCGTGTTGACGACCATTTAATTGATTCAGTTCATGTTATTCTTGGCAAATAAAATAAATGTAATGACGTCTCTCAATTCACGAAAATTGTATAATTGTAATGTATATGCTACGGGTAAATATATTAAGTTCAGGAGTCGATATTTTGAGATGTATTGTATTAAGTAAAGGTTTGGTACAGTCTATTGTACATAACGACGCATTCAAATTTGTTTATCAGTACATGGGGCGGAAAGTAACATAATATACACAGTTTACATGTCATAGCGGGAAATACGCGCTTGAAAGGACTACGGATTATCGCAGAAATAAGGAAAATAAATAAAAATGTTTTCATTACCAATCGAAAGAAAAGTCATTGCTGGGGAAATTTAATCCAAAAACAACTTGGCGAAGAACAATTATTCCGAAACTTCTAAATCGATTAATGACTTAAGATATTTAGCGGAGAACAATGGGAATAATTTGTAAATGATATTTTTGAAAAGGCTACGCTTTATACTTATGCATTAAACATGCCAATAAATAGATCGTTCGAGGTTCGAACGACAACAGTGGATAATCAGTGTAATAAGTATATGAGTTTAGCATTCCTTACTAAATGATGTTTTTGTCGGGAACTATAAGTGACCCTGCCATGTAGGGTTTTCAAAGCAGTTTGGTTTGTCGACTGTTTTCCTAAACACTCAGATTTTGGGAATTATCCTAAAACAAAATTTCGCTTTGATGTGGCAATTGTATCCATTTTTTGTGACTTGTCCAATGCTAAAATGACTTCAATTGTAAACAAGTATCTACAATTCATTTAGAAACTTCGGATCATCATTCAACGTAAAGCAAGCGGCGCGCCGTCTCTTAGTCATTGTGTCCATACTTTATGCGGTTGGTATATGAGAATCCCAAACCGGCAAATGAATAATGCACTTCACTAGTAAGACAACAAAAACAAATACGACAAAGATCTTCGCTGTATGCTTACTCTGGAGTCCGGATGGAGTGTAGGAGTTGCAGTCTCTTCTTTAGATCGTTCCCACATATTATGCTAGACACATCCCTTCTGTCGAAGTAGAACAACACGAGGCGATGCACAGAGGAATTTGTTCATACAAAGTTTGGCAAAAAATATAAGGAGTGCTCGTAGAATGTTGAAATTTTGCGCTGAGCCTTTGGTTAGCTCAATTAAGAAATATATAAAGTTCCATCAACCATTCAGCCTTTGTTAGCTCAAGTAAGAAATATATAAAGTTTCATCAAAATTCGCCACGCCCAGTTTCCACCGCCCATAGAACCCAAAATTTATTTTCGGGCCAAACTTTTGAAATTTGGCACATAGCCTTTTATTACCTCAATTAACGCCCACCGCTCATTACCCATATATCCCATATTATATTTTTTCCCAAAACTTTTTATTTCTTAGCAAAACTAGTTATTTTATAAATAAATTTAATTAAATATAGACTTTTATTCATCATCTATCATTTCTGTAACTATATCATCAAATTCCAGAACCTGTTTACGGGGTTGACATCTAATGCTACTTATAAAAAGACCTGACGATAACAGATGTCGATGAAAAACATCTGTATTTGTTGCAACTCTATCACACTATCTGTTGAAACTTAATCTATAATTTCTATAATCTTTTATCTTTTTCCATATATTTTTGTAATTTTTTAAAATTAAAAATTTCATGAATTTGGAGACAAATTTTATGATTTTATAAAAGATTATTAGTTATTTAATTTTTTTCTTTTTAATTGATAGTATGGAGTCTTACCATTCATTTTATTATAGAGGGAGCACAAAATTTTATTCTATAATATCTTTTAAAAATACCACTATTTAAATCACTTTTTTTTTGAAAAGTACAAGTTTAAATGTGATTTTTGATATTCGGCCTATATTTATAATTTATTATTTAAATATTGAAAATTCAAGCTCGAGGCCAAATTGAAAAGTACTTCAAAACAAAGAAATATGAAAAAAGAATATCTCATTCGGACCATTATTGAAGAATTTATGAGCAAAAGACTGAAAAAAGAATATCTTTTTAGTATACACTCCACGAGAGTATTTTTAATGATTAATCAGAAAGAACTCAAACTATAGCACAGTTTAATGGGTACTATAAAAAAATATTTTTTCCGACTGTTCGATTTTTCGTGGAATGTCCCATATGTTTTGTCCATACAAATTTTTATAATTATCAACAAAAATACCGATAATAAAGAAATTTTAACAGAATACGTGAATTTTGTTAATTATTTGAGATCTTACTGCTGTAAAAATATTTAGTTTACAGAGCCTATTAAAGTAAGTCACCTTTAGTTGCATGTTTTGTCCAACACTGTATATACTACGCATAACAAAATTGTTCTCGAATGTAATTGTAAAGGGGTGGAGAATATCATATAGTCGACCCCGTCCTTCTTTAGTCTTTGCTTACTTGTTACACTGTCCGTTTATGATCCGGACACTAAAAAATGGGGAAGTGATTGCGGATTTTATAAAAAAATCAACAAAAATTTCACTAAATCGTAAAAATCCATCCTTTATTCTGGGTCATATAACATACCAGCAAAAAGAGAGCACCCGAAGAAGTGAAAAAGATGTTCATCTCATGATTCGGAAGTAGTGAAAATTGGGATCTTCACCAATGAATTTAACATGTAGGGATAACATTTATTTTGAAAGACTTACAAATTATTTTAAAATTTTGCAAAGGAAGCACTCTTGCACTAGTAGAACAGCAGACCTTCTGGTTGTGAGTGGTGAATAATTAAAGCAAACAATTTTGGTCGTTAGATCTGACAATAAGAAACTTAACAAAATATTTATTTAGTATGAATTAATATATATCGTAAATTAATATTAAATTAAATTAGCATTAAATAAATTAACACTTCTCAATTCTGCTGATACTATGTAGTATTAATAATTAATAAAAAATTAAATATTTGAAATACAATTTTTTATATTTGATTTGAACTGGGATATTGTCCTGGCTCAAGACCATTTTGCATCTACATTTAATAGAATGCAAATTTATTTATAAATGGCATGGTGACATTTATTACTTGGCTGCAGAATACCACGATCATGATTTCGACCATGTCAAAAGTCTTTTCAAGTGGCTTCGCAGCGACTTTTCAACATCAAACCCGGCCTCTATAAGGAGATGATTCTCACAAACGAACGAGAAGCACAACTCACTTGCCGAATTTGGGTTTAAAAAATCGCACCAAGTAATAAAGTACACATGCCATCTTACAAGCATTTCATTGAGTTGCATATGTAAGTATGTGTATATGCAGGTATAGTTACCCAGCAATACTTCTGCAGCGCCAACGCAGCAAAAAATTTTAAATTGTTAAAATTATACAAAATTGAATATTGTTTATATATCAAAGTAATAAAAATAAAAAAAGTTTTTTTCCGCGTGCAAAGCGGAAACCTTACCTTTCTGACCCCATACTAAAAATTTGTTCCCATGATGTTATTTAAAATAGTTTCCTCAAAAGTGGAAAAATGCACATTAAAGTGTGCTTCCTACGAAGTACTTCCAATTTTTTTGCGAGGCGCTTGCCTCTTTTAATTGTTTATTTGAAGTTTTTTCATTTGCTTTTTACTTTTTTGGCAGGTGACAGAAAAGTTCCAATAATACATTGTTGTTTTTCGCATTAATTTGCATATACAGTTTTCACTCACATATCAAGAAACAGTGGAATTTTTTGTTTCACACTTTCTCGATGCGAGCAGTTGTCACTAAAGTTAAGATGAAGTTGATCTGGCCAAAGTATGATGTGAAGAGGTCGACATGTGACATGCACATGCACTCTTTGGTCCGAAATTTGTCATATCTCAAAATCTCCATATTTAGATGTAGTTTGCTAATGAGATAGTGAATGTTACTAGAGACGAAATGTTTTGAAATTTTCATAAAACATATACATTTTTCCGCGGGTGGCTATGTACATCTATCAGAAGGTGTTACAGACGTTTTTGCAAAAGTAAAATACATTCTACAAAAAAGAAAAACTGTCTTTGTTGAGATTGGACACAATTGTCTGATTAGCATCAACTACACAATCGAGATATATAGGGTGATTTTTTAAGAGCTTGATAACTTTTTTTTTAAAAAAACGCATAAAATTTGCAAAATCTCATCGGTTCTTTATTTGAAACGTTAGATTGGTCCATGACATTTACTTTTTGAAGATAATTTCATTTAAATGTTGACCGCGGCTGCGTCTTAGGTGGTCCATCCGCTTAGTCCAATTTTGGCATTTCCACGTTTTTGAGTAACAGAGACCCAATTGGTGCGAACGGCGACGAATCGAAAATTGGTGGTCATCATTAACACTGGCCGATACAGCTGCGATATTTTCTTCAGTTCGCACTCTACGTAAGCGTGTTGGTGGTTTAATGTCCAACAATGTAAATTTGGTGCGAAATTTAGTCACAATAGCCCGAATAGCCGCTTCAGTGGGTCGATTAAACTGACCATAAAATGGAAGCGCGCAATGAACTTTCTTAACAGAGCACGCATTTTGATAATAAAATTCAATAATTTGCAAGCGTTGTTCGTTTGAAGGACGATTCATGATGAAATGTCAAAGCATACTGAGCATCTTTCTCTTTGACACCATGTCTGAAATCCCACGTGATCTGTCAAATACTAATGCATGAAAATCCTAACCTCAAAAAAATCACTCTTTAAAATGTGCATTGCGTTTTGCTTGGTTGCATCCGTGATTTATTATTGAAAGCCTAAGGACATTGAAAATCAATGGATAATCATGTAATTTCCATAATGTGAAAAAATATCAAACAAAATAACACAACTACAACAACGACAGCATCATAAAATTGCTGAAAGTAAGAATGTCTGAAGAACAGTTGCTATTGCCACCCCAGCATAATAACGACGCACTGTGTCGCGAGCGTGGCCAAAATTGCTTGAACTTAATCTTTGTATATAATTCGTCGTTTCAGTTAATATGATCTTATCGCCTAAATTATATGTTCTTGTGATAGTTAAAATTCATATTTTCCACAATCTATTGCCAGATATGTATTGAATTTGTTAGAACAATATTTTGTTAATATGAGTTCTTTATGATTTCAAATATGAAACAAGTGTTTTCCGTATATCGTCAGTTTAATTAGTCTGAGAAAACGAAATATATAACCCAAGTTTTTATTTTTAATCTACAAACAAGTAATTAAAAAAAGTTAATTTTAGTTGTAGATAGGTGCATATTTATCTGTGTGTAAAATTTCTTAAACAGAACGTTCCTTCTCACTTTCATTTTTCAAAGCTATAAATTACCCTATATAAATCCACGAAATTTTCTTTACAGTATAAATGACCATTGCGTTGGCTAGGACATATTCGAATGAATGAAGACGCTACAGCAAGAATATCTTTCGAAGGACGACTGAAACTTCGGTGGAAGTTGAGCATGAACTCTCTAAACTTGATGTGAGAAACTGTAGAAGCAGCGCATACGACCGATAGCCACCTAAGTAAGTATAAATGATGAAAATTGGATACACAATTGATGTAGCGTTTTAAAGGATTAGTTAGATCTTGATTAGCATAATAACTTTTATTTCAAGCGACAAGATTGTTCTTTCTAAAATAATTTGCTAGAATTAATTCTGATCACTTGTCACTGAATAAAACTCTCAACCACGGAGTTTGAAACGACCATAAATTCTAGATTTTTTAGGGATATATGGAAAGTGGGTGCGTCCTTTTGTTAATGATGCCCAGAAAAAATGCCTTCCTTGGACACTGTGCGACTGCAACAAGAACCATGTGGCCGTGCATTATGATGCAACCACACAACGAACACGAAATACCTAAGAAACGAATTTTGTATAGACATACATGAAGCGCTTACGGCGAAGCGACTAGCCTAACTAACATTACTGAGATAAATGAGTTTTAAATTTAGGAAATTTTTCTTCTATACAACACTTTTAATTTTAGTAATTTGTTTGGTTTTTTTGTCATCGACCAAAAATTCAATGACTGATTCTTAATTAATGCTTAATTATTTCTTAACCTGCAGAAAAATTTAATCTATAGAAAATCTATCTATGGAATATACGTCTAACTCTTTTTTGGTGCATCATACGTTTTCAACGAGTAACACATATTGCTTTAATGGTTTGATTTCCATGGATTTGTTACAGTCTTTTGAGGCTTTTGCTGAAGATGACTACTTTCTGACAAATCTTTGAATTGGACACATTCGTTGGAAAAACGACACTTGCACACACTTTAATGATCAAACTACATTCACAAAGTCGTATTGAAACTTCTTACATGAAGAAAATATTACCAAGTTAGATTTGTTAATTCCTGACAATTCATTATACACTCCACGAGAGTATTATGGCTTTGTGCATTTGTTTGTAACACCCAAAAGGAAGCGAGATAGACCCATTGTTAAGTATACCGATCGACTTAGAATCGCTTTCTGAGTCGATTTAGCAATGTCCGTCTGTCTGTCCATCTATTGTTGTAATCAAATTACAGGTCGCAATTATAGTCCGATCTTAACAAAAATTGGCACACGTAAGTTTTGTAGATCAAGGACGAACGCTGTTTAATTTGTGGCAAATCGGTTCAGATTTGGATATAGCCCCCATACAAATGTCGCTCCCGATTTGACATTTTCCGCTCTAGAAACCACATATTGCACCCAATTTTCTTTAAATTTAGCACAACATCTTATAACCCAACTAGAAACACCTATGCAAAAATTGGATACGATCTGTTCAGATTTAGATATAGCCCCCATACAAATGTCGCTCCTGAATTGACATTTTCCGCTCTAGACGCGACATATTGTACCCGATTTTCTTTAAATTTGACACAACATTTTACAATCCAACTAGAAACACCTATGCCGAAATTCGGTAAGATCGGTTCAGATTTAGATATAGCCCCCATACAAATGTCGCTCACGATTTGACATTTTCCGCTGTAGAAACGTCATATTGTACCCGATTTTCTTTAAATTTGGCACAACATCTTATAATCCAACTAGAAACACCTATGCCGAAAGTGAGTAAGATCGGTTCAGATTTAGATATAGCCCCCATACGAATTTCACTCCCGATTTGACTCTTGTCACTCTAGATACTTGAACGTTATACTTGAAGTCGAATCACCTATTGCGAAAGTGGGTAACTTCATTCCATGTTTGGATATACCCCGATACAAATATTTTTCTCGATTTGTCAAATTGGTTCAGGTCATATCAGCCTATGATTTGGAAACATACAAAAATCATTCCCGTTATCACTTTTTTACCGAATTGAATTGTATTCGGATTGAAAGTGGAGTGTATCATATAGTCGGCCCACCCGACTTTAGCCTTTCCTTACTTGTTTTTTTTTTTTTGTTTTTGTTGTTTTTTTTTGGCTTGTCTTCGCTGCCGTCTATTGTTGTTTTGGGTCTCACGCTTTCATCACCATCAGAAGCATCATCATTATTGTAGTTGTTCTTATTAACATGGTTATTTGTGAGGATGTACGACATGTTTTTTTCTGGTTCTGCATTCAGTAACAGATATGTTTATTTTTAAATCATTCGCCCCGCGTTTTCTTATAGTCGGATATACCCATTTCAGAGAATACCCCATGTTAGGTTTGGCGACTTTTAACTTTCAGACGCCTGATGGTTTCCCAAAGTTGAGTAAACCATTTGATTGATACAGAAACGAGTTTCTAATAGCTATCCCCTATCCCTATTAATATTATTAGTGTAAGTCTGTCTGTTTGTTTGTTCCGCAATCACATGTAAACGGCTGAACCGATGTTGTTGAAATTTTCAGTACAGATAGATGCAGGTCTGGAAGGAACTATAGGCTATAGAATTTTTAAAAATTTGCTCTGTGGGCAATAGTGTTTTTGAGAGCTAGAAGGCTGAAAATTGGTACATATATATTACTAACCACGATAATGATAAATTTGGATTTTCATTTTGTGGGCGGAGTGGGCGTGTCAAAAGTGTTTTTGAGAGCTAGAAGGCTGAAAATTGGTACATATATATTATTGACCACGAGAATGATAAATATGATGCCGAAATTTGGATTTCATTTTGTGGGCGGAGTGGGCGTGGCAAAAGTATTTTTGAGAGCTAGAAGGCTGAAAATTGGTACATATATATTAATGACCACGATAATGATAAATATGATGCCGAATTTAGATTTTCATTTTTGGGCGCAGTGGGCGTTGCAAAAATGTTTTTTGAGCTAGAAGGCTGAAAATTGGAACGTATATATTACTGATCACGAAAATGATAAATATGATACTGAAATTTGGATTTTCGTTTTGTGGGCGGAGTGGGTGTGGCAAACGTGTTTTGGAGAGCTAGAAGGCTGAACATTGGTACATATATATTACTGACCACGAGAATGATAAATATGGTGCTGGATTTTGAATTTTCGTTTGGTGGGCAGTGGGGCGTAGCAAAAATGTTTTTGAGAGCTAGAAGGCTGAAAAGTGGTACATATATATTACTGACCACAAGAAAGATCTATTTGATGCCGAAATTTAAATTTTCGTTTTGTGGGCGTAGCAAAAGCGTTTTTGAGAGCTAGAAGACTGAAAGTTGGTACATGTATATTACTGACTTGGATTTTCGTTTTGTGGGCGAAGGGGTCGTTGAAAAAGTGTTTTTGAGAGATAGAAGACTGAAAATTGGTACATATAATACTGACCATGAGAAACATCAATTTGATGCCGATATTTGGAATTTCGTTTTGTGGGCAAATAAATAAATAAATAATAATAATAAATAGTGTTTTTTAGGTAGAATGCTGAAACTTGGAACATATATATTACTGATCATTACAAAGATGAATTTGATGGCGTATTTTGGATTTTCATTTTGTGGGCGGAGTGGGCGCGGCAAAAGTGTTTTTGAGAGCTAGAAGGCTGAAAGTTGGAACGAAATTTAACCATTTGTTTTTTTTTGCCTGGCGAAGCTGGCGGGGTATAAAATGTTCCGGACAATCATAATCGACAATTTTGTTTTTTTTCGTTTGTTTTATTTCGGTCAACAATACTGGTTTGTTTTTTATCTAGTGTTATCACCTTGGCACGGTTTGTCTGGGATAGAGCGAACATATGTATAAGTTGACACAAAATACTATTTAACGAAGATAAAAAGAAAACGATGAATGAAACTATTTGCTTTTCAATATATTTGGTATTATTTAGTGAAAATATTTTAAATTGATGTGGAGTACAAAAAATATTATTATATTCAAAGGTGCAATGTTTATTATGAAGAAACCCGGTTTAACCAAAAAATCATCTATTGTTTCAAAGGTGAGAAAAACGTCCATGTGTTTTTTAAATAATTAATTTTGGTCGTTCTAGTATGTATGTGACGTTGATGGACATCTTATATCAGGCGGCTTACCATGTGGGTGTGTTCGTTGTGTTATGACCACCAGGTCAATATCAAAACCTGCTTGGAAAAGTTCAACTGGAGTTGAGACAAATAGTTACATATTTTGTTTTTATTATCACCTTTACTTTATTCCAACTTATTCAGAGACATATGGATACCCAGACAGCAAAACCGAAAGTCTGCACAACTCTACGCTCAACTTGAAAGCATTCAAGCGAGTCTTAGGATTGTGGTTTGTTTGTGAAATGATAGGAAGCAATATAGAAAGTGGGCATGTGTTATGGATATAATTTATTGATAGATGTTTCTAGGTGAAATGTAACGTGCTTTATCAAATTTGAACGAAATCGACATTTGTATGTTAGCTAATACATGGATCGATGTGTCCGTGCTGTAAAAAATTTGAGGAAAGTCAGATGCAATATGTGTTTTATAGAACAGAAAACATAAACTGGGAGTGACAATTGTATGGGGGCTATATACAGTGGTGGACACGAAGTTAGCACATTCACGACATGTAACTTTATAAAGCAAACATTTCAACTTCTTTTTATGTTTTTTTTGACCAGTATTTTTTCTAAAATATTACGTACGATAAGATGGCCATTTAACGTTGTTTTTGTTCGGTTCTTATGTTGCATTTCACTTTTATTCCATCTAAAGTACAAATAATACGAAAAGTGATTGGACAGTAATTTAGCACAAATTAAAAAACTTTAATCAAACCGGAAAAAACTGAACTAACCAATACATTTTATTATAAACTTAATATTTGGTTTGATAACCACTATTTTGACTAATAGCTGTACATCTTCTGGACATACTCTCCACTAGAGACGTAAAACGCTCCATTGGAATAGCATATCAGGAATTTAGAGTTTCATTCAAGAAATCAGGCAAATTTTTGGGTTTTATTGCTATAATATGTTGTTAACGTCCATTCCATAGATTCTCAATAGGATTGAGATACGGTGACTGTGCTGGACCATTTTTAAAAATCTATTCTATCCAGCTCTTCACTGGCGTTAAGTGTGTTGGTTGTCGTGCATAAAACATCACTCAGTTAAAAACATGGACTTATGTTTTTAACTGAGTATGTTATCATAGTATCAACAAGTAGATTTTTGTAAATATACTGATCCGTCAGTGCATCGATTTTGTGTATGGTCACCGTCAGATTTTAGCCAACAAGATTCACCGTCTCAGATTTGTACTTTGGGTTGTGCTGCATGCTTGGAGGGCACAATTCGTATTGTTTCCTATTAGGCGATATTTTCCCAAAAATCTTGGATTTTTCTCAATGCTCCTGAGCAAATTGAATTTGACACTGTAAGTCATATTTTGATACGTCTGGCTTATGTTAAACAATGAATCCAAGTAAATTTTTTTCATTGGTTCTTCTTAAGGTTCTTGAGGAAATGTTATCAATTTTTGCCGAAATATTTCTCTGAGAGCTTTTAAATGGATCTGCTACACAGGTTCTATAAATTAAAAAATCCGATTTATTGCTCGGCGTAGGAAATTGTGCGACATTATTGAACCACCCATAAGTGCCAATATGGCTTATTATATTGCACACAATCTGTCTGGATCAATTTATAATGTTTGCAATATCCCCAGCGGTACTTCCACTGTCGTTCAATTGCATAATAACCTGACGCTGCGCCTCAATGCACTATTTTCCTTTAACAATGTCTAATTATAAATTTTGTTAAATATAACATCCGTTTTAGTAAAAAAATACCGAAACATACCAATTAATTGATTTAAACGCAAAAAGAAACAGAAAATAACAACTTTTATGAAATGTGCTAAATTTGTGTCCAGCCCAGATTGCCAATTACTTGCAAATACATGAGAGTTCGAGAAAAAGGCACAAAAGAATACGAAAAAAATATGGGGCTTACTGATCACACCATAAGCAACACTAAAAACAAATATTTGGCGCAGAGTTCATTATCAGAACAAATTATTTGCTATTATAAACAACACATGTGCAGTGTGCTAAACTCGTGGCCACCACTGTATAAATGTGAGGGGATTTGCTATAAATTAAATAGTGCCCTTCTTCGACCCGCAAGTCCACCTTGTTAAGATCGGGCAATAATTGCGAACTCTGTGTTAGAAACAAATCTACAAAGACATAATAGCTAGTGGTGGTGATGTGAATTATTTGCTGAAAGTGTTTTCACGTCGCGCAATTTAACCACAAATACGACCAAAAAGCAAGATTTTTTTTCGGTTATTTTTTATCCAATTCTGAAATTTTGATGTTTTGTAAAGAATAGAGTAAGAAAAAATGTCTTTCAGGATGTTGAAGGATATTTTTAATTTTTTAAATACTAGAACACATACCACGAGATGAAAAACCTTTCTGACATTAACGGTACAATCTGAAAATGCATTCAACATCATTAACCAAACCTAACTCTGCACAAAACCGCTCAATAGCATACAATTTGGACCACTGTAAAACTCAAACCACACACAACTTTGACATAAGGTAAACACCAAATTACCCGCGAGAACGAATATGTGGCAATTTATTCAAAATCAGAGAGGATTACTTTTTAAATCTATGGTGTTTGGTCGTTTTTCTGATGGAATTATCTGTATCTAAAATCATAAATTTAACCTTAAAGCAAAATGTCCATACTAAAGATTTATATCAATTTCAAATGTTTCTCACATTCCCCACTACCAGCATCAATTATAAAACATTTAAAATGCTTCTCACATTACAATTATCAGATGTGCAAAAATCAACAAGTAGTAGAAATTCCAAACGGGAAAACAACGAGTATTTCCAGATTTTTTAAACAAACCAAGTCCAAATGTATTCTTATAGACAGAAGATAGTTGTTAGCTACTCCAAATGAATGTAGATATAGTATTTGATGACCAGAAAATCAAAGTTCGAAATTTAGGAATTATTTTCAAACAACACTTTGGCCTGATCAACTCATATAAATGACATCATGCTACGAGTACTATTCGCAACTCAATCATTCACACCTCAAATAATAATGCAACTCATTCGGAGATCAGTGATATACGGAGGGTGAGCTGTGAAAATGTGACCACATATTACCCTATAATACAAACTATGTGGAGTCTCTTAAGGAAAGTTACTTAAAATCATGGTTATTTTATTCTTGCATGAATTACACTTAGAAATATATTAATTCCTGTCAATGTTCCTAAAATTACTTAGCACATATCAATCAGACTAGCAGCATTGATTCCTGTTAAGTTTTATGTTGTTGAAACGAATTTCTGTCTGTCGAGTATGTCTAATAATTCGGGACTGATTGTAATTGAGCGCGAAAAAAATTCCCCCACAAGACCTTAAATTAATGTCTAGATTTCAAGTTATATCGTTAAAAGCGTTCTCCCCACGTGGATGACACGATAACATAGGTACGTTTTGTGGATGAAATATTACGTTTCATTAGTGGTAAAATTTATCCATATACAGGATCAGGAATATCACCATGCAGTTAACAAATAAAAAATGTGTCACAGTTTCTCAGACTGTTTACATATTCTCTCTGTGAGAACTTGATGCATTACTTCTAGCAAATAATGTCTATAGTTAGTCTGAAATTTATAACCACTTAAATCGATTTTAATTTAATTTTTAATTTTCGAGAATATGGAATGACATCCCTACCTGGCATGTCAACTGCGGGCAACAAACAGACCATAACAAGTTTTTGATGTTATGAGCTGCGTCGCTTCTGAGCATCAATAAATGTATACGGGACAATAATCATCATCATCTAGCAATAAATAGTAGTTATTTTAACTCAACGAAGAGTATAAAAAACAACGTGTAACATATTCCATACGGATCAGATTGATTTTAAATGGTTCAAACTATTTTAATCGAATTATAATTAAATTCCTAAAATGGTAACACTGCGACATAGCGATAACGATCAATGGGATTATCTAGGCTCTGTTGTGTCTAGTGTTCTAATAAATTGTTGTTAGATTAGTTGCAAGTTGTTGTACCATACTCCGGGTCATTCCGCATATGCTTGTAGCACATACATCAATTTGTCATAGCGGCAATGTTTAATCTGGAACGTTCGTATCCGTCCATATCCATAAAAATTCTGCAAAGGTCATTTTGAAAAAATAATTATTGCTGTCATATTTACTCAATATATCAATATATATAAATGTTACCGTAATTTAAAATCATATTGAGCAGCTATTTTTCGACTCTCATACCGATTGAATTAAAATCACTTTCTAATTGATTTAGCTATTTTAAAAAGTAAGGTCACGTCAAATATAGTTCACATCACATTTTGTTTTGCCTAGGAAGACTGCTGTGAATGTGGACCACAGTTTTGCACAGTGCATTAAATAAACATGGGTTAACATGGATGGAAAATAAAAAATTCATTCATTTTTAATATTTCCCATTAGGGAATGAGAAGCTTGATTTTTGGATCTTTTTAAATTATTAAAATTGGCGATATCTTCGCCAAGACCAAATTTTATGTACCCTTCATCATGAATATATTCCACAAAATCAAAATGGTACCAACCAAATGGCCGGAGCTAGAATCATGGTATTCGGTGTATACATTCCTCTGACTGCATAGACATGCAAAATAATAAGACTTTTCCAAATTCGTACTTTATTTTTTACATTTAACGGCAAAAATGTGAGAAGTAATAAAAGCGAGCAAATGGCTGGAATCATGAAGTTATGTTATTTTCCACTGTGTACGTGAGAGATAATGGATTTTCAAAATATGTAATTTTGGAACTAAAATAGGTAGGTAACTATCCCCTAATATTTATGCTATTTGAATATTGCTGCCTTATATATACTTTTTGATCTGACTTGAATTACTATTTCGATATACATATATAATAATAATAATCGTACTTTAAAATAATTTTATATTTATTTATATTCTTTTTGAATATTTTTGTCTGTTTTGGCTTGGTTGTATTTAAAAAATGTAAAATTTTCCTGTAATGTTTCTGAACTTCGACAAGCCTCTGTGGAATGCAATCCATGGTTGAGGGTATATAAGGTTTGGCCCGGCAGAACTTAACGCCCTTTTTACTTGTTTAAAATTCCCTTACTTCTACATAAGGTCATAAATTCTTTATTTATTCATACTTCAAACATGTATTCGGTAAGTTGCAAGCTATTAAATACTACAACAATAAAAGCCACTAAACAACTAAAACTGTGAAGCCATCTGACGAAAACTTTCACAGGCTAGAAATCAAGATAGTGGTAGTATACAACTGAAGTAGGAATTATTTTAATAAATTATTATTAGTTTTATACCCTCCATTTCCAGGATGCGGGTGGCTTTGTCATTCCATTTGTAACACCTTGAAATATTCATCAGAGATCCCGTTAAGTATATATATTCTGGGTCGTGGTTTTTGATATTACAGCATTGGTAAGGAAGATAAGGGTTTCGGAGAAGGAAAAAGGGAGAAGTATTTGTTGACATCTGTTTTGAATCTCAGGATGTCATAATTGGCGGGAAAGATATTTGCCGGTAGTCGATTCCACATACGAGTTGCGCGAGCAAAGAACGAATTCATACTGTAATGTGTAGTGCGGTCAACTGTCCAATCGACAACATATGGGTTCCTTGAAAGTCGCGTATCTCTACCGAAAGTCCTCATGCGGTATGAGATCACGAATATCCGAGGAACAAATACCATAAAAGTATCGATAAAACAGAGACACATATCCTACATTACGACGATGTTCAAGGGAGATAACAGAATTAGATATCCTGCTGTCACCTATCAACATCATCGCCCTCCTCTGAACACTGTCAAGTAGCTCCAAGGAAGATCTTGGAGCACCCGACCATATATGGGAGTTGTATTCCATCTTAGGTCTGATGTACGTAATGTAGATAATGAGAAGATCGGACGAAGTGAAGAATTTCTTACACCGCTTTAAAAAACCAAGACACTTGAATTCTTCTTTCGTGAATCGCTTATGAGACAACAAGAAGCACTGGGTCTTACGTGCATTAAAATCCACTCTATTCACCTGACCCCATTTGGGGTCAGTGAGTGAGTGACTCGTTCATCAATCGCATTTTGTCATCAATTTCTTGACGACTTGGTCTATGATCGAATGAGTATGAATGACAGAGGTTGCTGTCATCCGCTAATGAACAGATTGGATTTGTAGTCCGATCCAAGAGGTCATCGATGAAAATAAGAAAAAGGGAAGGGGAAAGGACAGAGCCCTGCGGTTAACCTATGCTCGTCGGATGAGAACCCATCTACAACATCTCGTATAGTGCAATCTCTGAGGAAGCTCGATATAAATCGAGAGAAGTCACTACCAACATATCAATCATATCAAAGCAATTGAGCTGTGATATGAGTGCGAAAAACTTTTTTTCCAAAATAAATCGCTGGGATTGCCATTTCGTTTTTTTGCAAAAGTTGTGCTGGATTGTGCTAGAGGAGCACATAATTGTGCCGTTAAAAAAGTTCTATCTCAATCCGTTTTCGAATAAATCGCTATTTTCGAAGAAATCCTAGAATTTCCATTTTGTTTTTTTCGCAAAAACAAAAGAAAAAATTAAAATTGACAGAGATACAGCGAAAAGACTTTTTGCAACAAAAATCGCTGAAAAAAGTTGTGCTAGGTTCTCCTAGAGGAGGGTGTTATTGCGCCGTTTCAAGCTAAGTTCTATCTCAAACCGTTTTCGAGAAAATCGCTAATTAAAACTTTGGCGATTTTTCAAAAAATTCTCTTATTTTGTTATAATAGCGATTTTTGCAAATCCATAAACTTTGCTGAATTGTGCTCGCCTAGCATAATTTTTTCGTAATACATCAAAAAGTGTTCATTTCAATGGTTCATAAAAATAATTGCCATTTAAATTTTTTAGCCATTTTCCATATAACTTTGCAAAAAACGCGAATTTCAAAAATCCAAAAGTTGTGCTGGATTGTGCTCGCCTAGCACAATTTTGCTATCTTATTCCAAAATCATTCCAAAATCTATCATATTTTCAAAAACTGTGCTGAATTTGCTAGCCTAGCACAATTTTTTCGTAATACATCAAAAAGTGCTCATTTCAATGGTTCATAAAAAGAATTGCCATTTTTATTTTGTAGCCATTTTCCATATAACTTTGCAAAAAACGCGAATTTCAAAAATCCAAAAGTTGTGCTGCATTGTTTTCGCCTAGCACAATTTTTCTATCATATTCCAAAAAGCGCCAACTTTTTGTAAAAATCGCACAAACGCCAAAAATTCTAGAATTGCTATTTTGTTTTTTCGCAAACACACAAAAAAATTGTGCTAGGCGAGTACAATTCAGCACAGTTTTTAGATTTGTAAAAATCGCGATTTTAACAAAATTAGAGAATTTTTTTGAAAAATCGCCAACATTTTAATTAGCGATTTTCTCGAAAACGGTTTGAGATAGAACTTAGCTTGAAACGGCACAATAACACCCTCCTCTAGAAGAACCTAGCACAACTTTTGCTGCCCAAAAAACCTACAATGAAAATTTCAGCGATTTTTGTTGCAAAAAGTTTTTTCGCTGTATCTCTGCCAATTTTCATTTTTTCGAAAAACTTTTTGCGGCACAATTGGGCACAAATCTATCACAATTCAGCACAACTTTTGTTTTTGCGAAAAAACAAAATGGCGATTCTACGATTTTTTCGAAAATAACGATTTTTTCGAAAACGGATTGAGATAGAACTTTTTTAAAAACGGCACAATTATGTACTCCGCTAGCACAATCCAGTTGTGCTTGCAAAAAAAAAAAAAACAAAATGGCAATCCCAGCGATTTTTTCTGGAAAAAAAGTTTTTTCGCAATATCTCGGTCAATTTTCAACTTTTTACGGCACAATTGTGCACAAACCTAGCACAATTCAGCACAACTTTTGTTTTTTCGAAATTCGAAAATGGCATTTTCAACATCTGTGACATGTTTGTTATAGCTCGCGGTGGGGATTTTATTTATTTTGTTTTGTTAATTTCTGTTGGTTATTTTTTCGTAATTTTTGCATATTTTTAATGCGTGTATTTATAATTTTGTTATTGTTTGACTTTAAACGTTTCACTATTTCGGTTTCTTCTATTTTATTACACACAGACACAAAAAACCTACAATGAAAATTTCAGCGATTTTTGTTGCAAAAAGTTTTTTCGCTGTATCTCTGCCAATTTTCATTTTTTCGAAAAACTTTTTGCGGCACAATTGGGCACAAATCTATCACAATTCAGCACAACTTTTGTTTTTGCGAAAAAACAAAATGGCGATTCTACGATTTTTTCGAAAATAACGATTTTTTCGAAAACGGATTGAGATAGAACTTTTTTAAAAACGGCACAATTATGTACTCCGCTAGCACAATCCAGTTGTGCTTGCAAAAAAAAAAACAAAATGGCAATCCCAGCGATTTTTTCTGGAAAAAAAGTTTTTTCGCAATATCTCGGTCAATTTTCAACTTTTTACGGCACAATTGTGCACAAACCTAGCACAATTCAGCACAACTTTTGTTTTTTCGAAATTCGAAAATGGCATTTTCAACATCTGTGACATGTTTGTTATAGCTCGCGGTGGGGATTTTATTTATTTTGTTTTGTTAATTTCTGTTGGTTATTTTTTCGTAATTTTTGCATATTTTTAATGCGTGTATTTATAATTTTGTTATTGTTTGACTTTAAACGTTTCACTATTTCGGTTTCTTCTATTTTATTACACACAGACACACAATACGACACACAACTCGGACGACAAAGAAAATCGCGTGTGACTCGGACGACAGACAAACAAATACCCAGAATATTTGAAAATCGATGCTACTGCAACTATAAAAATGGAAGATAACAGATGTAAATCTCTAAATAAAAAATCCAGGAACACCAAACCCTACTCATATGCTTTGTATTTTTGACGTTAAGCAATTTAGTAATATGTTTTTCTGTTCTACTATGTTTTCATTTCGCTTGTCTTGATTTGGACCTTACACAATTCTAGTTTTCCAGAAAAGACTGGATTTTCTTTTATCCTGTTGTCGTCTGCACCATCATCACTGTTTGTGAGTATTGATTTTTATAATTTTTATAGCTCTAAATTATATGCAATTGGAGATTACAAAAAATTTAATTACCGCTAGGTTGTGAACATGAAAACCGATATAGGAAGACAAAAACAAGTAGAACACCTGTAGATATGGCGACGACTTATTTTAATGAATATTTATGAACATTCAAATAATAAAAATTTGCATACACTCTGCCCTAGGATGGGTAGATATGCAACACATGTGGATACATCTATGGTCGAATTCATATATGAGATTAATATTCAAAGAATCGATCATTCACTGCACTAATCGAGGATGAATAAAAGTATATTATGGTAGATTTCAATTAAAACATATTATGCAACAAAAAGCGGCAATCCAGTGAACAACAAGAAGTACTATAGCCAATTAGATAATGTACTTAAATAGTGGTATCTTGAAAAAATTTTCCGCATTACAGACGACTTTTCGATTTTGTCAAACCGTTTCTCACATATTTTAAGAGATTTTGCACTCACATTTGTTTTATTAGAAATTTTGGTCAGAGTTATAAGCCGACCCATAATTATCGGCGGCGGCGGCGCTAACCAAAATGGGTCGGCGGCGGCGGCTTTCGGCTGTTCTTCCATATGATCACCCCCATTACGAAGTTTATTTGCCAATTTTGAAAAGGAAAAAGAACAATTTGTATTGACTTTTAATACATTTTCTTTTATTTTTTGATCAGTAGATTAATATTCGTTAATATTAACCGATATTAGCCAACGTTCCCATAATTTCGTATTATTATCCCATACATTTATTTTTTTTACACTCCAGAAGAGTGTATTTGTGCATTTGTTTGTAACACCCAAAAGGAAGCGAGATATACTCATTGTTAATTATACCGATCGACTTAGAATCGATTTAGCAATGTCCGTCTGTCTGTCCATCTATTCTTGTAATCAATGTACAGGTCTCAATTGTACCCAGAAACAAATGAAACTTTGTACAACGAAGTTTCTCGGGATAAAGACGACCGCTATTTAATTGGAAGAAAATCGGTGTGAGGCATATTTGGCCAGATATCATGAATATCATAATCCACAATCCTTCCAAAGATTGATAAAGCTCTACCTACTTTGCACAAACCACTTTCATCAATACAAATTGGGTTAACAATTTAGATGAAAACGGTATACTATATGTATTCCATAAGAACATGGACGAAATATATATGTATGTGTGTTACACAATAGGGCTGTTTTTCTTTAAGTCGGGATAACAAGCTGCGATAACAAAAACGTTAATAAAAATTTATTTTTTGCTCAAAATAAAAAATTATATGTTCACATTCAACTACAATATAAATATTTTGTTTTCACTTTATTGGACTTAGTCTCGATAACCATAATTTTGACTTACACTGGATAATTATCCAGGATACGTTATCCCAGCTTAGTTATCCAGTCTTAAAGAAAAACAGCCATAATATGTATTTACATATGTGTGTTTTCATAAATATATACAGGTTGGTGGTTGTCTATTTTGATAGTAGAAAAAAATATCGGCGGCGTGGTTGAAGTCGATGTGAGCCGGTGAAATCTGTCGCCTTGTATCTCTGATTTCCTAGCTTTATTATGGTCCCAAAACTGCTTGTGTCAAATAAAAATTGTTTGTAATAAATATCTTAAAAATCCCTTTTTAAAAAAGTATGATTTTAGGCCAACATAACTTTTTTCTTTGGAAAGCCTTTGAAGAATATAATATATATTTAAAAAGGTTCCCCTTCTGACAGGGTAACTTTTGCCTTCATGAAATTGCACCATTGGAAGATAGGATACATTTAGTGCAAAATGTCCGATTTGTCATTTCCAAAACACGAATTACTGATTTGTTTCTCATTGACTTTTAAGAAGTAACTACGCAGCTAAAAGTTTAATCAAATTGTTTTTATCCTGAAACTAAATGTTATGCCAAGCGAAGTTTATTTGCCGGAACTGTACTCATAAACCCCTAATAATACCTGATCTTGAAGATATGCTCTCCCGGCTATCCTTGGAGGTTGAAGGCTTCAATTGCGGCCGCCTCATCTGTTTTGAAGTTATGATGTAAACGTCCACTTCTTATTTTCCCTTCACTATTCTAGTACCCACATAGGGAATCGCATTGTCGACTCCATCCCAATGTATTATTTATGTTTTGTTGTTTAGGCAGAAAATAACCTCATACCAACAATCCTGCCATACAGGAACGTTCAGTTCATACGAGTACATTACAGCATTGTTAAGGCAGAGAACTGGTTTATGTCCAGTGTATACACATGTAGAGGAGTTTGACATTTGTTGCCAGAATTTGTCATTTCACGAGGGATTAACATCAATTATGAAAATTTCTGTACGTGTGTCACAAGGAAATACACAATGAGTCAAACGTGTCGGCACTAATACGGAATTTTATATATCAAAGGTTGTACATATACAGGGTGGCCCAGAAAGACCGAAGTGGTGTGAATTGTTTTGTTTATAACTTTTTATTTAAGAGATATTTTTTTAATTTTTTTTTTTAAATACATTAAATTTATGGGGAATATTTTTGGATTAGTTATTAAAAATGATATCCCGCAAGTGGTGGCCATATTCTGCTTCGCACAAATGTGCTCTTTCCAACACATTTTCCATGACCTTTCGCAAAACTTCCGGTGGTATGTTGTTAATTTCTTCTCGAATATTGGGTTTTAACTCCTCAATAGTCCTAGGCTTATTAACATAAACTTTTCCTTTTAAATAGCCCCAAAGAAAACAGTCTGGAGCGGTTAAATCCCCGCACATTAAATTGACGACGGTATGCACGCTGAGTCAACACAATGGACCGTTGATTTGAAAAGTAAATTTCAACAATATGGGCACGTTGTTCAATTGTGTATTGCTCCATTATAAATTATCCAAGTCTTCTTTACAAAATACTGAAAAGAAAAGAAAAAAAAAATTATAATAAAAAAGTTATAAGGAATTCACACCACTTAGGTCTTTCTGGGCCACCCTGTATGAATATAAGTGAGATTGTAAAGGGTGATTTTTTAAGAGCTTGATAACTTTTTTTTAAAAAAAACGCATAAAATTTGCAAAATCTCATCGGTTCTTTATTTGAAACGTTAGATGGGTCCATGACATTTACTTTTTGAAGATAATTTCATTTAAATGTTGACCGCGGCTGCGTCTTAGGTGGTCCATCCGCTTAGTCCAATTTTGGCATTTCCACGTTTTTGAGTAACAGAGACCCAATTGGTGCGAACGGCGACGAATCGAAAATTGGTGGTCATCATTAACACTGGCCGATACAGCTGCGATATTTTCTTCAGTTCGCACTCTACGTAAGCGTGTTGGTGATTTAATGTCCAACAATGTAAATTTGGTGCGAAATTTAGTCACAATAGCCCGAATAGCCGCTTCAGTGGGTCGATTATACTGACCATAAAATGGAAGCGCGCAATGAACTTTCTTAACAGAGCACGCATTTTGATAATAAAATTCAATAATTTGCAAGCGTTGTTCGTTTGTAAGACGATTCATGATGAAATGTCAAAGCATACTGAGCATCTTTCTCTTTGACACCATGTCTGAAATCCCACGTGATCTGTCAAATACTAATGCATGAAAATCCTAACCTCAAAAAAATCACTCTTTATATGGAACTTGATTCTTTATAGTATAACTTTCTTTTATCTAAACAAAAATGGGAAAATAAATATTAACGATCTATTCATAAAAAATCGGTGAAAATTCTATGAGATGAGGCACGCACCACGGCGTGATCATAACTTGATGGCGAGTATAAGGGCACATGAGATGAAAAAGGGTGTAACAAGTTCAACATACAAACTCATCTCCATAGAATTTTCACCACTCATTGTTGTTGTGGGTGGTTGTCTAATAAGTTCGTGGGGAACAGCTGTATCGTGTTGAAAACCCATCAGCCTACAGCAAATGGTAATGAGAATAGGTTTCAGGTAAAATAACGCTCTTCTAAAACGCTTTGCGGTTTTCGGTTGTATACATATAATACGCAGATATGATTTTCATATAACGTAGATATATACAATTTATGGCATTATGTTAACGCAAGCACTCTAACAGAAGGATCACTGATGAGTTGTCTCTACACAGGACAATGAAATAAGTATATAGTCAAATGTGTGTATGGTTGAGGAGGAGAACCACCTTTTCATTAACAAAAACAAAAGATTTCCTTCTTAAGAAGAAATTACTTGATCGAATTAGCTGAAATGCGAATGTGTTACATTCAAAAACTAATAGAAAATCAATCAATCGGTCACTAATCAACAACACAAAAACTAATAAAAAATGAAATATTTTAAGTACATTTATAAAGCAATAAAACATTTATAAAGCTAAAATTTTATAAAATTAAACATTAATTATTATACAAGTAATAAAAAAACAAAAAAAGTTTCTTCCCGAGCTACGATTCGAACCCGAGACGACTTTTTTGAAAGTTGTTTAAAAGAACTTCCTCAAAATCCACATTTGAATTTTGAGCATACCCAGCAAACTTCCGTAGGAATAAGTCTAAACTTTAGCGTAGAGAAATGACGCTTTATATTTAAACGAATATTTAATAAATGTAGTCTTCTGAAACCCCTAGTTTTTGAACGAACGTGTACAACGAATTTCTTTGGAAAATACAGACTTACCGTTTCTGCTATAACTTTCGATTCGTGTGAAAACCCATGAATTTCATTTTTTCAATTGAAAGTAAACACATTGGGCCCAGGTAGAAAGTAGATTTTAATATTAGTACGAGCGAAGATTTTATATATGTTCTGAGAATTGTTTGATGATGCTGTAATCCAGCATACAATTAGCCTGTCATGATTGTACATTTATTGTTTTTATACCCTCCACTAGAGTGTTAAAAGTAAGCGAGATAGACCCATTGTTAAGTATACCGATCGACTTAGAATCACTTTTTGAATCGACTTAGAAATGTCCGTCTGTCTGTCCGTCCCTCCATCTATTCTTGTAATCAAAGTACAGGTCGCAATTATAGTCCGAACGTAACAAAAATTGGTACAAGCGAGTTTTGCGGTCCAAGGGCGAACCCTATTTAATTTAAAAGAATTCAGATCTAGATATAGGCTCCATACAGATGTCGCTCCCGATTTGACTTTTTCCGGCCTAGAAACCACATATTTTACTCGATTTGTTTCAAATTTGGCATAGTACCATATAATTGAACTGGACATATCTGTGGTGAATTTAAGTTTTGCGCTCTAGAGATCACATATTTTAACCAATATTCTTCTATGGTGAAAGTGAGTCAGATCGGTTACGATTTAGATGTAGCTCCCGTACAAATTTCGGCCTCCATTTAACTTTTTGCGTTCTGGAGACCACATAATTTAACCGAGCAGATCCGTTCTGGGTTAGATATAGCTCCCATACAATTGTCCTTCCCGATTTTAATCTATTTTGGAACAACACTGTATCAACTAGAAAGTGGGTTACATCGGTTCATGTGACCTATATCAGAACAAAAACCATTCGATTTCACTTTGTTCACCGTATAGATTGTATTGGGATAGAAAGTGGAGGGTATCATATAGTCGGCAGCGCCGGACTTTAGCCTTTCCTTACTTGTTTATTTTTGTCGTTACACAAAACAATTCTGTTGATGCCATCAGACAGAATGTTAATTCTCGTTTCTGACGATGGTCACTTTGCGACGATGGGTGCGTCTGTGAATAAAATCGAATCGAGAGAATTGCTTCAAATATTGAAATAAATGTAAGAATGCAACTACGGTTGGATGCCAGTTATGTTCAATGAAAAATATGGCATGGTGATGAGGTTGGCGAATTATGTGACAATTTGAAGTGGCAGCATTTACAGTGATATACAGTATTAGTCGTACCCGCACAATTCACCTGGGTAGCGGTTTGGTTAGTGGTACTTCCAATATATTAAAAGTATTAATTAAATATAAACACAGTATCACTTTTAAATATATTAACCGCTACATGCATATATGTTAACCGCTACGTACCCAGTAAATACGATGGTACAAGGGTCAGGAGGATACAGGACGTTGTTCTCTCAAAACTAACTTTTCTACAACATTGTATCCCGGAATGATGTATATCTGATTCAAATTCGACTGAACACAAGTCCCTTGAACAGCTATAAAATATGGTAAAACCTTAAATTCACAAATTAACAATTTAATATTTAATAAATCAGATTAAACCTTCAAAGCAGTTATGCTTTTACCACGCCACTTCTAGTAAAGGGGCATCCTTGGTTAAATTTAATCTTTTTACCTTAACTACCGATGACTGAAATCCATCATGAATCTCTATTTGATCGTGTTTTTACAACTGTTTAGTAAATAAGGAAGTTGGACTCATTTGCCATCAGGCCCGATGTAAAATTAAAATCTGTATAACTTCTAGACAATTGTGAGGAATTTATATATATATATACATATATTTAAGTCGGCTTCACCGAATTTACTTTACGGAAGCTTACATACTTGTTATATTTTTCATGATTACCAAAGAACTAAAAGAAAAATTATTACTTTAAGTTACTGCCATCTTCGCTGTCGCCACTTCTGTTGCGGTTACGTAGGGACCTGTCGTAAGAACCTGTTCATAAATAGTATTATTAATACTGTCAATATAAGTAATGCATGATTTAGTAGAGCACAGTTTCAAACAAGTTGTTCTACGTCCAGTCGAATTAATTATTTATGTCAAACAGGATATTCATCGCTTTTTGCTTGGTTATAGCGACATTGAGTTGCTCTTGATTGGGGACAATGCATTTTTATCTGCTGCTCTGTCTGTCTTTCCTACAGCTAGAACAGAATAAACAGTAGTTTTTTCTCCCCAATAAACTTAAGACGTGTTAACTGTTTAGAGAGCTGTCAATTTTGTTTACGCCATAGTGCATTAAGGTACTCTTAAAGAAAAATCGTTCGTTGCATCAACGAATCTGATTCATTATTGCCATTTCGTTGCAGCAATGTGAATGTTTATGATATGAAACCGATTTTTCGAACTTTTCGTAGTTTCGTTGATGCAACGAAAATCCTCTCTTTCTTTTTTTCAATACAAAAATCTTTAAATTTCTCATTATAATCATTGTTTTTATATTTTATTTGACAATTTTTTTTCAGAATTTATTAAAATTAATAGAGTTTGGAATGGAAGACTGCCTCAAAAACCCATTCGTTGCAGCAACGAAACTGATATCGTTGCAACAACTATTTTTCGTTGGTGAGACAATCATACAAATTATGTGTTTTTGGGATGTATTCGTTAGTAATTCTCATTCAGGCTGTTGGAGTTCTGCCTTAAGTAGTTGAGCTGCTGTTGCGAATAATCACTTAGAAGTCCACTGCCGGTGGTCATCATGGAACTAAATTATCTATACTGAAAGAAAAACGTTCGAGGCTGAGACGAATTTTGTTTTTGAAAACCAACTAACGTCGGCGTTTGTTGCTGCAACGAAAATGTTTAATTTAATGCCAAATAACAATCATTAATAAATGTGTTCATTTCGATTTTGTAAAGGCACTACTTTTAACTTATTTTTTTATACCCTCCACCTCCAGGATGGGGGTATATTCACTTTGTCATTCCGTTTGTAACACCTTGAAATATTTATCGGAGACCCCATAAAGTATATATATTCTGGGTCGTGGTAAAATTCTAAGACGATATAGCCATGTCCGTCTGTCCGTCTGTCCGTCTGTCTGTTGAAAGCACGATAGCGTCCGAACGAAATGAGCTAGGAGGTTCAAATTTTTCCTAAATGTGTCTTATGGTTGTAGATCGGTTGGGATTGAAAGTGGACGAAATCGGTCCAGAGGGAAAAAATTTTCCCTCACAAGTACTGAAAATACCCCTAATATTTAGAGTATTTCAGTATTCGGCCGAACTTAACGCCTTCTTACTTGTTATTATTTAATTTCCCTAAAAAACTATGAAATATTTTGGTTTAAGACCAGAGGTCGTGCTGAAGTCAGCAGAACCCAAAAATTAGCAAAAAGGCAAGTGAGACCTTTATTTGTTGCAGCTATAAGTTGACTGCGCAATTTCGGTGGGCGCTACGCAATTTCTTTAGAACTTTGACTTGCGTCAGAGTTCATGGTAGTACCAGCATTTACATTTGACAAATGAGAAGCGCTGATAAACAAATAAATACACTAAAATTTTCACTTAAACAAAAATAAATTTTAGACCGTACAACAACAACCTTTATATTGAATAGGCAAAATGAGAGAGGTTTCGAACATATACATTTTAATACTTCCTTGACTTTCTGAAGCAATAAAATATAGAATTTTTAAGGTCTTTTTAAAATAACTCGTCTGAAATGGTAATACTGCAGTAAAATCATGAAAACATGAAAATTACATAAAAAATCTTGGACACTTTCTTGAATTTCGGACAAAGAATATGAAAAATACAAACAAACTAAACGAATTGTGCCAATTTCAAGATTGTGTAGTGCTAGATTGTGTTCGCTAATGGACACCAAATTGTTCGGAAAATGTTCATTTTATTAATCGATACCACTTCATGACATTCGACTAGAGCTATATCTTATGAACTTTTAATTGTGTACTGCAATATAAGTTTGGAAATTTAATAACTGTTTCTGTTACTTCAAATGTTTTAGGAGTTTGCAATTATAATACAAATCCATTTCGACAAACGAAGAACTGTTTGATATACATAAACTAATTTATATTTGTTCATTTACAACAACTGATGATATGTTTACCGCAAACAATCTAATTTTTCCCACAAAAGAAACTCAAAAACGATGTTCACATGTCTACAATTTCGTTTCTACGAAATGCATTTTTCTCTGCGTGTAGGTCTCTGTTTTAAAATCTACTTTAAAGTTGCAAAACAATAAGAAATGAGTTTTACTTACTAAAATTTTTGTTATGTTTATCACTTTGTCAAATATTTTTCAGAGTTAGTATTTTCTTGTACATATGTAACAAGTATTTTTCAAAAGAGAAACAACAAATTCAGTAACTCGGATCTACGTAGGAAAACGAAACTCTAAAATACCAATTATTTGGGTTGTTTGAATAAAAAATTCTAATTGTTTTTTCTTGCATTTCATTGAATACAAAAAACTGTATTTGTTATTCGAATTTATACATATTTAAGATTATAAAAATGAAGAAACATTTCCAAATATTTTTTATTTTTGAGATTTTGAGTAAACATCCTATTACTCATGTCCTATATAAATTAAAAACCCCAAAACTCTTCAGGCATCCTATTTAGACCCATGCTTTGTCAAAAAGCATATCCAATCATAGAAACATGCGGGACTGAAGAGTTTATCGCCGAGGAATTTGATCGTTTTTTGTGTAATATTGTAACGACAGGATTTTCCACTGGAAGCTGGGGTAAACTCACCGGGTCCAAGGTCGTTGCAAATATTTATATTTTCGACAAAGAGAGAGAACACAGCGTTAGTTAATTTTTTCCAATAACGTTATAATATTTTATTAAAAAAACTAACTTCAGTTCATTATCACGCGATTTCACATTTAACACTTATTTACTAACATATAACACTTAACACTTATTGGTCGGACTCAGGAGGATGATGAACCAGCTGAACGAGGGACGCAACGTAGTATCAGACGATGGCAATGTTGAGTTAGGCGACGGTCGCAATCTGTGCAGGCGGCAGCGAAGATTCAGGTGGCGATCGTAGTGTAGGTGGACGAGAGCGTTTACGTAATCGGCAGCAACGTTGAGTTATGCGGCGGCCGTATTCTCGGTTGACGGCAGCGTTTTATCAAGCGGCGGCCGTAGTCCAAGTTGACGGCAGCGTTTATTCGAGCGGCGGCCGTAGTCCAAGTTGACGGCAGCGTTTATTCAAGCGGCGGCCGTAGTCCAAGTTGACGGCAGCGTTTACACAAGCGTCGGCCGTAGTCCACGTTGACGGCAGCGTTTACACCAGCGGCGGCCGTAGTCCAGGTTGACGGCAGCGTTTACACCAGCGGCGGCCGTAGTCCAGGTTGACGGCAGCGTCTCAGTGAAACGGCGGCGGACTACCGGTGGAATCGAAAACAGAGCCGTGGCGAAAACCGAACAGACTCCACCGTTCAACCCACTCAGCAGCAGCTACCAACGATTGGTGAAAGAGGTGGCAGGCCGAAGACCCAAATACCAGTCTCTTTCAACAGTCGTACCCACTCAGCCGCAGCTACCAACGATTGGTGAAAGAGGTGGCAGGCCGAAGACCCAAATACCAGTCTCTTTCAACAGTCGTGTGTTTCAAACCAGAACACTGTTGTGGCTTGTCTGACAAGTTGCCAACGATTTGCTGAAGGGGATGGTAGGCCGAAGACCCAAATACCACTCCTTCCACAGTCGTATGCACCAAATCAGAACACTATGGTTTGGATGATAGCTTTTCTAATTAGAGCGGTGAAACCGTAAACATCCAATTAGAAAAGTAGTCCTCACCATCGACCGGCTACTTGCGAACTGACCCATCTGCCTACGCGTTCTCCCTTTTATACCTTTTTTCCACTGCCTACACACACACCCACACATAACTACCCAACAGCGATGTTGCCATACATCAATACGATCAGTGTTGTGTTGTGGTGCCATCTGTTCCTACATTCAGTATGTCAGCTGATATTCAGTGTTGTCCGTTGTATTTGAATATAAATCACTATACGTTCCATATTTAAATAATAATACCGGTGATAGTAATAATGTTCATTGATAAATACAAGTAAACTATGCATACCGTGATTATAAATAATAATATCGGTGATAGTATCTGAATATTTAAAGCCGAAATAACTGAATGGAAATCAAAACATATTACTAACATTTAAACAATTATAACTTAATACATAATAACACAAAACAAGGTACATAATTTATTATTTAGTTATGTGACAAAAACGAATCCCTGACTTTTGTCATCACATTACCCCCCTCCTTATAATGTTTGCGTTCCGTCTGCGGGAACCTCTCTCTAATGCGTTTCTATGCCTTTGTTTTGATGGTTGAAACTTCTTCTCCATTTTGGTTTAAGTTGATTATACCTACATCAGAAAATGGGTGAGCAAGAAACGAACCACATTATTACAAAGCACAAATGACATAATTATTTCACAAAAGGTTTTATTTCACTCAGGTGGGCTGTACGGATTTCGTCCTGGTTTTCTCCTCTGATTCGCACGATTACCGGAGAAATAAAACTTTCGATTTTGTAAGGCCCCCCATATTTTGGTGCCAGTTTAGCAGCAAAATTTTCGCTTGCCTTAGACAGGGGATGCTGGCGAACCAAAACTAGGTCCCCAATGTTCGGCTTCCAAGGTCTTCGGCGTAAATTGTAATGCCGTCGCTGATCTTGAGATGCTTTTGCCAAATTCCGTCGCACAATTTTAAAAATTTCTTTTAGTGCGACCGCTCTCTCTTCGGGTTCTGACTGATGGGACCCTGTTCCAGTCGTTACTTCGTCATATAGTGCCCTTGGTAAACGGGGTTCTCGTCCTTGTGTCAGGAATGCTGGCGAATATCCCGTGGACGCTGACGCACTTGTATTTATGGCTAACATGATTTCTGGCAAACATTCATCCCATTTGTTATGTTGCTGTTTGGTGAGCTGAGAAATCATGGTTTTTATCGTCCGGTTTGCGCGTTCAGTAGGGTTTTCTTGTGGTGTATAAGGGGCGGTATATTGGTGTTGTATTCCCATGTCTTCTAGGAATCGGTTGAAAATTCGCGAGGTGAACTGTGATCCGTTGTCCGTGACAAGAACCTTAGGAACTCCATACCGGGCTATTATTCTTTCCTTGCAGGCTTTTATTAGTCCTTCTGAAGTTGCCTTCCTTAGGGGTATCAGCTCATTCCACTTAGAGAACTGGTCAAACAGTACAAGCAGCATCGTACACCCATGCGTGGAGCGGGGGAGTGGACCAACAAAATCAGCGCACACCGTGGCCCATGGCTCTTCGGGCACTCGCGTCAGCATTTCGCCCGCTGGCCGCTGTTGGCTTATCTTATATCGTTGACACGACTCACACTTGCGTATATATCGACTAATATCGCGGGTCATGCCTGGCCAGTAATACCTACTCGCGATTCGGTGTATCGTTTTTCTTATACCGAGATGGCCGGCAGTAGGATTGTCGTGATTTTCCTCCAATACTCGGTTTCTAAGATCAGTCGCTACACAAAGCTTCCAGGTAGTTCCATCCTCATCATTAATATGTCGTGGAAAATGCCGGTACAATTGTCCCTCGATGATGGTATAGTCGGAGAATTTTTCAGGATGTGCGCGAACTTCTTCCATCTGTTTATTTAACCAGGGGCATGTTATTTTGTTAGTAGACTGTACATTGGCCAGGTTCAATGCTTCTAGTGGTTGTCGTGAAAGGGCATCAGCGACTACGTTGTGTTTACCCTTCCGATACTGGACCGTGAATTTATACTGTTGTAACTCCAAAGCCCATCGTGCCAATCTGCCAGTGAGACTGTTGATCGAATTGAGCCACTTCAAGGATAGGTGATCCGTTATGACCACAAATTCATATCCTTCGAGATACGCCCGCATTTGCCGTACTCCCCAAATTATGGCTAGGCACTCCTTTTCCGTAGCCGAGTAATTTTTTTCCGCATTGTTTAGATGTCGGCTGGCGTAAGCTATCACTCGCTCATTTCCATCAATGATTTGGGTTAGAACGGCTCCTAGTCCGTAGTCACTAGCGTCAGTTTGAAGTGTGAACGTCTTCTCAAAATCCGGACATGCCAGAATCGGGGCCTCGGTTAATTTCTTTTTCAGGGTATCAAAAGCGTTTTGTTGTGCATCTGTCCATTTCCAATGTTTTCCCTTCTTTAGCATGGCGGTAAGTGGTTGGATATTGTTGCGAACTCGGAGACAAATCGCCTATACCACGATGCGACTCCCAGAAACCGTCTTACTTCTTTAATGGACTTAGGCGTTTTCATCTGTTGAATGGCCGCCACTTTGTCAGGGTCCGTCTTTATTCCTTCCCCACTGACAACATGTCCCAGATATTTGTTTCTTTCTTAAAGAACTCGCACTTATCTGGATTGATTTTCAGATTCGCATTTCGTAACCGTCGGAAGACTTCTTTCAGGTTTCTCAAATGTTCTTCTATTGTTCTTCCGATTACGATAATGTCGTCGAGATATGCAAAAGCATGTGGCTCCATATCTGGACCTATAACGCTATCGAGTGCCCTCTGGAATGTCGCCGGAGCGGAATGAAGTCCGAAAGGCATCACCCGCCATTGATATAGCCCTCTCCCGGTTACCGCAAATGCTGTGTACTTTTTGCTTTCTTCCTCCATCGGAATCTGCCAATATCCATCTTTAAGGTCCAGGCTACTGACGTATTTTCGGAGACGATTCAAGATGGTGTCGATTCGAGGTAATGGATATGCGTCGGGCTCGGATCGTCGGTTTAACTGACGAAAGTCATGCACGTTCTCCACGTTCCATTTTTCTTTTTACGAGGGTTATCGGAAAACTGTACGGACTAGACGATGGTTCTATACATCCCTGAGCAATCAATTT
>OX377619.1:132993653-133041223 GCA_947397865.1 Polietes domitor
TAATTTAATGCCACGAATATTTTCGAAACCACATTGTTTCAGCAAGGAAACCGCGTTGTTGTAGCAACGAATCAGAGTTGTTGCACCAATGAATTGAGTTGTTGCAGCAACGAAATAGCATTGTTCGTTGCGGAACTGTAATTTCCATTAAATCAATATTCGTTGCATCAAATAAAGTTTGTTCGTTGCAGCAACGAACGCCGACGTTGGTTGACTTTCAATTACTTTCGTTGCAAGCACTTTCTAAGCGAAAGTGGGTCACATCGGTTCAGATTATATATAGCTCCCGATTTGATTCTTTTCGCTCTAGAAACCACATATTTAACGCTCCATAAAATCTGGGAAAGCGTCTAATATTTCAACTAGAAAGACTTTGCTAAACATGGGCCAGATCGGTTCAGATTTGTATATAGCTCCCATTCATAGTTTGTGTTCAAATTTTCTTACAAATACAGATAGAAGTATGGAACTTGTAGTATATTCTCCTCTTATAGCTGCATCGTATATCACCCGGTTCAAATGTAATGACCTTATTATATCCTACACCATAGGATATAATGACTAAGTGTAGGGTATCATATAGTCGGCCACTCCCGACTTTAACCTTCCACACTTGTTTTACAATGTATATTATATCAAGTGTAGAAACCGGCTTCTAGTTATGCGTGGCATCATTTAAAAAAATTTGTTAGACCGTTGTGGGAGAGTAACTATAGGTAACTTGCAGGTTTCAATAATTTCTATTTGCAATGCATAATTAATAATAATTTATTTTGCAGACATCACTCATAATTACGTATCACACTAAAATGTTAAGTTATTTTGACAATGCACAATAAAAAAAAAAACACAACAAAAAACTTAAATGTTAATAATTAAAAATGTGCAATACATATTTATAAGAAAAGTCCAAAATTAAAAAAAAAATCGCAAATATATATGACCAAGAACAATCATTAATAAATGTGTTCATTTCGATTTTGTAAAGGCACTACTTTTAACTTATTTTTTATTATTTAATTTCTCTAAAAAAACTATGAAATATTTTGGTTTAAGACCAGAGGTCGTGCTGAAGTCAGCCGAACCCAAAAATTAGCAAAAAGGCAAGTGAGACCTTTATTTGTTGCAGCTATAAGTTGATTGCGCAATTTCGGTGGGCGCTACGCAATTTCTTTAGAACTTTGACTTGCGTCAGAGTTCATGGTAGTACCAGCCTTTACATTTGACAAATGAGAAGCGCTGATAAACAAATAAATACACTAAAATTTTTAATTAAACAAAAATAAATTTTAGACCGTACAACAACAACCTTTACATATACATTTTAATACTTTCTTGACTTTCTGAAGCAATAAAATATAGAATTTTTAAGGTCTTTTTAAAATAACTCGTCTGAAATGGTAATTCTGCAGTAAAATCATGAAAACATGAAAATTACATAAAAAATCTTGGACACTTTCTTGAATTTCGGACAAAGAATATGAAAAATACAAACAAACTAAACGAATTGTGCCAATTTCAAGATTGTGTAGTGCTAGATTGTGTTCGCTAATGGACACCAAATTGTTTGGAAAATTTTCATTTTATTAATCGATACCACTTCATGACATTCGACTAGAGCTATATCTTATGAACTTTTAATTGTGTACTGCAATATAAGTTTGGAAATTTAATAACTGTTTCTGTTACTTCCAATGTTTTAGGAGTTTGCAATTATAATACAAATCCATTTCGACAAACGAAGAACTGTTTGATATACATAAACTAATTTATATTTGTTCATTTACAACAACTGATGATATGTTTACCGCAAACAATCTAATTTTTCCCACAAAAGAAACTCAAAAACGATGTTCACATGTCTACAATTTCGTTTCTACGAAATGCATTTTTCTCTGCGTGTAGGTCTCTGTTTTAAAATCTACTTTAAAGTGGCAAAACAATAAGAAATGAGTTTTACTTACTAAAATTTTTGTTATGTTTATCACTTTGTCAAATATTTTTCAGAGTTAGTATTTTCTTGTACATATGTAACAAGTATTTTTCAAAAGAGAAACAACAACTTCAGTAACTCGGATCTACGTAGGAAAACGAAACTCTAAAATACCAATTATTTGGGTTTTTTGAATAAAAAAATTCTAATTGTTTTTTCTTGCATTTCATTGAATACAAAAAAACTGTATTTGTTATTCGAATTTATACATATTTAAGATTATAAAAATGAAGAAACATTTCCAAATATTTTTTATTTAATCGGAATATGCGTATAAAGATTTTGAGTAAACATCCTATTACTCATGTCCTATATAAATTAAAAACCCCAAAACTCTTCAGGCATCCTATTTAGACCCATGCTTTGTCAAAAAGCATATCCAATCATAGAAACATGCGGGACTGAAGAGTTTATCGCCGAGGAATTTGATCGTGTAATATTTCTTCAAAATATATATCGAGGGCTTATATTCAAAAGTGCTACGAACCATTTTCTCGAAATTGAGTTTCTGACGACAAACTATTCTCAGATTTGGATGTCATCTGTCATATAAATTTGGAAAAGATTTTTTTCTAAAGCCATTTTTTTAATTTTTTGATTTGGCTATCCCCTCGTACGTAAGTTTGTGACTGCATAAGTGGCTATGAACATAAAACTAATAGAAAAAAATAGTTCAACAATGGAGCAGCATAAAACCGAAGGTTAGAATTGGCTACAACGATTTTGTTTAAAACATTTTTCTAGATTTAGGGCATATCGTACTATCAAATTCCATCATTTCGCGTTAATAACATTTTGATTCCCCAGTTATCAGGCTAAAATAGGAAAAATTGTGGCTGTAAAGTCAAAAATAGTGAAAAGTATGTTTAGAAAAAAACCGGCGTAACTTTTTATTATATTGAGCATACCAAAATATTTCTTTGGCATGTGATTGCTGACTTCATGGGGAATATTTGTGTATGAAAAGTTTCAGAATTGCAACGGCGAATTTTGGATTTTTCATCAATTGCAGCGATTTTCGCGACTGGCTACATATATGTTACAAGCGACCAATCTGACGGATGAAGCTGGAATCTTTAAATTCGCTGTGTACATCAGAGAAAATTTTAAACATACAAAAGTGGCTATGAACCATGAAACCGCGAATACTAGGAAATTTCGAAGACTTTTTAATCGTAGCAATTAGTAATTCTCTTTAGATTAAACTGTAGAAGAACGATTAATAATTTCTCTTCAAATAAAGGAGAAAATCAGTTTTTTCGCTCTCCTGAAACGTTATGTTTTTGTTTATAGCCACTTCTGAATATGAACCCTCGATATGTATGTATGTAATTTCAAGCAACTATTTAAAAAAACTTCTACACTTAGAGATCAAGTCTGTTAATAAAAGCAATTGTCTTTGACTTTTCTGCTATTACAGCTGTTTATTGACATAACAGCAGTTTTCTCCTGCTAAAGAGTTTGCAGTCTGCTAAAATTGGCTGTTGTTTAAAATTAAAATATAACCAGTAAGGAAAGGCTAAAGTCGGTCGGGACCGACTCTATGATACACTCCACTTTCAATCCGAATACAATTCGGTGAAAACGGGAAGGTTTTTTGTATCCTGTAAATGTATGTGTTTGACAAAAAATTTCATATCGGAAAGGACATTTGTATGAGGATATATTGAAACCTGGAACGAAATAGGTGAAATATAAAATGTATAGTTTGGCCAAAATCGGTTAAACTTATGGGAGCAACATTTGAATTTGGGCTATATTTAAATCTGAACCGATCTTACCCACTTTCACCATAGTTCTGTTTAGTTAGATTATAAGATGTTGTGCGAAATTTAAAGAAAATCGAGCACAATATGTGGCTTTTAAAGCGGCAAAAGTCAAATCGGGAGCGATATTTGTATGGGGGCTATATCTAAATCTGAACCGATCTTACCCAATTTCTGCATAGTGTTTCTAGTTGGATTATAAGATGTTGTCCCAAATTTAAAGAAAATCGGGTACAATATATGGTTTTTAGAGCGCAAAATTCAAATCGGGAGCGACATTTGTATGGGGCCTATATATAAATCTGAACCGATCTAGCCCGCTTTAGCCACAGGTGTTTCTAGTTAGATTATAAGATGTTGTGCCCGCTTTAGCCACAGGTGTTTCTAGTTAGATTATAAGATGTTGTGCCAAATTTAAAGAAAATCGATTAGAATCTGTGGCATTTAAAGCGGAAAAAGTCAAATCGGGAGCGACATTTATATGGGGCTATGTCTAAATCTGAACCGATCTTACCCAATTTCTGCATAGGTGTTTCTGGTAAGATTATCAGATGTTGTGCCAAATTTAAAGAAAATCGAGTACAATATGTGGTTTCTACAGAGTAAAATGTCAAATCGGGAACGACATTTGTATGGGGGCTATATCTAAATCTGAACCGATTTGACCTATTTTCTCCATAGATGTTCTTAGTTTAAATATAAGATGTTTTGCCAAATCTGAAGACAATCTGATACAATATATGGTTTCTAGAGCGTAAAAAGTCAAATCGGGAGCGAAATTTGTATGGGAGCTATATATAAATCTGAACCGATCTGACCGATATTCATCATGGGTGTTTCTAGTGGAAATATAAGATGTTTTACCAAATCTGAAGACAATCTGATACATTATGTGGTTTCTAGAGCGGAAAAAGTCAAATCGGGAGCGAAATTTGTATGGGAGCTATATATAAATCTGAACCGATCTGTCCGATATTCACCATGGTAGTTTCTAGTGGGAATATAAGATGTTTTACCAAATCTGAAGACAATCTGATACAATATGTGGTTTCTAGAGCCGAAAAAGTCAAATCGGGAGCGAAATTTGTATGGGAGCTATATATAAATCTGAACCGATCTGACCGATATTCATCATGGGTGTTTCTAGTGGAAATATAAGATGTTTTACCAAATCTGAAGACAATCTGATACATTATGTGGTTTCTAGAGCGGAAAAAGTCAAATCGGGCGCGAAATTTGTATGGGAGCTATATATAAATCTGAAACCGATCTAACACATTTTTACCGCAGGTGTTTCTAGTTGAAATATAAGATGTTTTGCCAATTTTAAAGAAAATATGTTGTAATATGTGGTATCTAGAGTGAAGAGAGTCAAATCGGGAGTGAAATTCGTATGGGGGCTATATCTAAATCTGAACCGATTTTCTTCAAATTAAATAGCGTTCGTCCTTATCCCGAAAAACATCGTTGTGCAAAGTTTCATTTGGTTCTGTCTACAATTGCGACCTGTATCGTGATTACAAGAATAGATGGACGGACGGACAGACAGACAGACAGACAGACAGACAGACGGACATTGCTAAATCGACTCAGAAAGTGATTCTAAGACGATCGGTATAATTAACAATGGGTCTATCTCGTTTCCTTTTGGGTGTTACAAACAAATGCACAAAGACACAATACTCTCGTGGAGTGTGTAAAAATAGATAAGCGTTCATAAGCGAGTTTAGCTCCAAATTTCTGTTATATTAGCTAGGGTATCACATATATTGCTAAAAATAGCAAACAGCTGCTTACCATCTCAGCAAATACAAATCTGCTGTCTCTTTTTTAACAGCAGAAAATCTGCTCTTTCAGTAGACTTTCTGCTTTCTTTTACTGACATATTCCTTTGAGTGTACTGATAGATGGATTACTGAAATGCAATTTTGCCGACAATGTATGTCGGACGAATGTATCAAAATATTTCTCGAAGATCCTGGCAATAATATATGGGTGGTTTCCAAACGCTCCAGAAAAAATTTCCTAAAAAGTTGGAAAATTAACTAAGTATGAGTAAAGCTTCCTTCTTTCAAAGCCATAGTAAATAGTTCATTTACTAGAAAAAGGGTAGTAGATTTACTTAAAAACATTTCTTTGGATCTAATAAAAAAATCTTACAATTAAGTAAATTCAAACTTATGTTTTAAGACTTAAAATTTAAGTTTTAAGTGAGAAAAAAATCTGGATTTTTTTGTATGAAAAAAATTCCATTTAGGAAATTTTAACTTTTTTTCTAAAATGAAGTTAAAATGGCTACTGAAATTTATGCCGAGTTCTTAATACATTTAAGTATTAATGAACTTATAAAAAACATTTGAATTGTTTGTAGTGAATATTAATCAAAGAAGTAATTCTCGTCTGTTTGCAGAGACTTATTTCTTAAATACTTTATGAATTATTCTAAACAACCACTGCCTATTTTGCCTTCGCAACAATCATGGAGTAATAGATCAACTCCTTATTTCATGTTGTCTTTTTTTGTACCAGTTTTGCATACTCTGATGCAAAACTATTTGTTTGATTTTTTAGTTAAATTGATCTTAGTTTAATTGCACCTTTTTTCCTTGTATAAAATAAAATTTTCCTCAGTTTAAATAAAAATTTACTAGTTTTGAGGAAAAAAATCAACAGAATTGTCCTCAGTTTGAGTAAATATTTACTTGATTTGAGTAAACATTTACTTAGTTTTAGAAAATTTTCAGCAAAATTTTACTAAAATTTAGTAAAAATTTACTTAGTTTTAGAAAAATTTAGTAAAAAATTACAAGGTTTTAGGAAAAATTTACTTAGATTTAGGAAAATTTCAGAAAAAATTCTACTTATATTTAGTAAAAATGTACTTGGTTTCCTAAATTTTAGTTAATTTTAACTCATTATAGGGTTAACTTTTTTATAAGTGTAGATGAAAACCCCCCCAGGGGAAAATCCTGCGCACGGGCCTGGCACTGCATAGCTTTAATTACATCACATGGAGCGTGCGATAGGTTTACAGACTTATCCTCCAGAGCCACGATACACTCCGTGTCAGTCTTTCGTATGTCGTCTTACGTAAGAAAGTGGAGTTATTTATTTGTCACATAATAGTCCAATAGTCTGTGGTTACAACTGTAGCATAATAAATATCCACAAATTCTCGAACTGACAAAGACTCCTAGAACAATCTTAGATATTTTCAGATCAGTAAAAAGCTTTGCACATCAGCATTTGTGGAACAATAGGAACTTATCTCAATACACATCACAGTGGATGTTACAATTTGATATGCGATGAGTTTCAGTAAAACTTGTCAGATCACAATGTATGCACTCAAAAAAAGTGTACTAAATTCTAGTCAAAATTAACTAAAATTGAGTAAAATCGATCTTCGTATTTCACCGAGTATGCCCATACTCACTTTAATTTCCCTTTTTTCATTAAAATAAGTATATAAATTGGAATTAGAATTAGTGCAAACTTCCTCATTTTTAGTACAAAAATGTATGTTTGTGTTCTCAAATTAAGTACATGTTCCATCAAATTAACAAAATTGATAGTCGCTTTAATGCCGTTTGTGTAGTATTATGGTCTAAATTTAAGTACAGCTGAGTAAACGCGGACATCGATTTGGAACCGAGTATTCTGGTAACTGAAATTGAGTTCAATGCATACTGAAAATGAGTATTAACGTCATCGAAGGCAGTATGAATGGAATAAATATGAACAAAATATGTATGAAAACAAATCAAATTGCTTCACATTGAGTTCAAATGTGATTATTTTGAATACAAAACGTACTTAATTTTCTGAAATTAGTTCAACTGGTTTAAAGCACGTTAGAATTTTAATGAAAATAAGTAAAACGTTCTTCTAAGTAGACCAAATGTAGGAAATATGACTCATAATTTCCTACCTTTTAATACATCTATAGTAAAAACAAGTATATATATTTCGAATAAGTTCATTTATACTCAATACGTTAAAAAAATCAGAAATGAGGTAAACATCAGTTTATTACAACTTATGTTCAGTACAAACTGTAGTATTATCTAGAAAAAAATCTAGAGCATAGTAAAAATTTACTTAAAAAATTAAAAACTAAAATTAAGTATATTAAACAGTACTTGATACATAGAAGTAAGGCAATATTTCTTAAAAAAATATTATTTTTTATTTTCTAAAGTATTATGAGTTAGTATTAAAAAATGTTTGTAGAACAGGAAAAGATTATTAAAATGTTATTATTCATATTAAACACGAAGCTAATTTTTATTAAACAAATTTTAAAAGTAACAACATAGTTTAAACATTTGAACAAATATTTTGGATTAGGTCAGAAGGTTGGTAGTGAAGAAAAATAATTTCCAGTCATAAATTTTTGATTGTTTAATGATGATTTGCAAAATATTTCGTTCATAGATCAAGCCGTCTGTGAGCTAAACGCTCTTTAAAGCATCCCTAAAAATCATGTATCCCCGTGTAATTTTTATGTTGCATTTTTGTTAATTTTTTTCCGAATTAATTGACCTTTTAATATAAAAGTTTATTCTTGTCTTTAATAATTGTTTCTACATTTACTACATCAAAAGATAAATTTAAATCTTTACATTTCCAATGTAAGTAATAATAATTCTTGCCTTTAAAAACATTTAGGAGTTTTTCTGCTTTTAGATTTTTCAGCAAGTTCTTGAACTCTTGTTCTTCCGCATTATCTTGACGCTCTCCCGATATCATTTTCTGAGTAGAGCTCTTATTAATCTGAAAATAGCAATTATATTAAAATTCCCTTACACTTTTAAAAAAGTAATTGTCCCGATAAGTGCTAAAATATAAATAATTTCCCATCTTACTAGTGTGTTGAAATTATCATAATTGTCAACAAGCCACCCTAAGATTTTTATTCGCATCTTCTAAGATATGTCAAAGGTTTTATATAATATACGGATTTTAGGTTCGTTTTGGCAGTTTTTCGCGAAACTAAAATGAGTGGTTATCCAAATACCCAAAAAGGTTTGGGAAACTGTAGTAAAATGAATAGCATTTCTTCTAAATATTACGAAACACAACGATCAGAAAATACATATATGTACATTAGGCTGTGTCGCGGCCAAATTTAAACGGTGAAACCATTTCCAGTCACCCCACGAAAATAAAGTTTGGATTGTTTAATGATGATTGGCAAAATATTTCGTTCCTAGGTCAAGCCGTCTTGTTTTTTAGAGGTTTTTCAGGATCGTTTAGCTCACAGACGGCTTTACCCAGCGATTAAAAAGTAATTTATTTTCGTGACCCACCTTAATGTATATAAGTAAAAATTACGCCAGATTTAAAATGTATATTGTTGCAGAATGTAAAGGATTAGAAATAAAAACACACCAAATTATTCGTTACTTACCAATTATCAAACGCCTTTAAAACAGCTTCTTGTAAATATTTTGTATATTCTTTTTCACGTCTAACCAATATAACAAACACAATCACAATGATATTTTTCACAAAAAACGAATAAGGCAAATCAGAAAAAATCAAATCAATGAAAGGAAAATAATCGAAGAGAACTATTGATATGTATGTACATATATACAAATATGTATATGTACATTAAGTTCTACTGAAAATTTTTTCTTTGAAATTTTAAATGTTGTCACAAAATATTAGATTGCATATCAATCCATTTATTCAAGGGTCTATTGGTATCGTTTAACTCTCTCATGATCTAAGACATGCATTTTTTATTGTTACAAAAACACTTTAGATGGAAAATAATGTAAAAGTAGCGTTTTACAAAATTTGGCGGGCATCTCTATTTTATTTTGAGAGGCTCCACCAATGTGTAATGTTATAAATATGAGGCAGTGTATTTTTCACGCTTTATCAATCCTTATGTACTTACATTCCAAACCCCAATGTACATACATACTGAACATGAGTTTAACACGTTACACATTTAATGACTTTTTTACTTGAATTGAGCAAAATAGTTGTAAAAATGAGAATACAATTTTCAAATCAAAAATCGTTAATTTTAGTATGTCTTACCTAAAAGGTACTTGAAAATATCACACTTGTGTACTAAATCCTAGTACAACTTTGAATTAAATTTTACAATTTGGAGTAAATTTAAGTTCATTGCATACTAAACATATAAAAATTTCATGTCTAATATTCTATAAACATAACTGAAATATTTTCATACTGGTATGGAACTCCCTATACTTAATAATTTTGTACACATATTGAATAAACTTTTTTGACGAAATTTTCGTACTAATCTTAAGTACGTACAATTATTAGGCATTTTTTGAGTAGTGCTCTTATTAATCTGAAAATAGCAATTATATTAAAATACCCTTACACTTTTAAAAAATTAACAAGTCCCGATAAGTGCCAAAATATAAATAATTTCCCAACTTACTAGTGTGTTGGAAGTATTATCATAATTTTCAACGACCCACCCTAAGATTTTTATTCGCATCTTCTAAGATATTGCAAAGGTTTTACATAATATACGGATTTTAGGTTTGTATTGACAGTTTTCGCGAAACTAAATAATTTGGATATTTTTCAAAAATTTGGTCCACGAGTGGTTATCCAAACACCCCAAAAGGTTTGAATAAACTTTTTTGACGAAATTTTCGTACTAATCTTAAGTACGTACAATTATTAGGCATACCGTAGCAAGTAAAATTTACTCAAAACGAGTATTGTTTACTCATTTTTACTACAAAATTACTTGAATTCATTACATTTCCCGTAATCAGTTTTAGTACGTTTAGAAATTAAATCCAGTACGAAGATTTTTTTGAGTGTGGTGTTCAGCCTAGTTGGACAAGTCAATCTATGGTAAAAGCGGGTTGAAGAATATGCAGAAGATTAGAGATTAATATACATAATTCTGTCATTCCATTTTCCATTCCAAGTTGTATTAATACGAATATACACACATATTCTAGCTTTGATCTTTTAAATCGACTAGTTTCAGTAGTTAGCAGTAGTTACTACCGCCACTACTGACAACAATTAGTTCCACTTTGCTTTTGTCAGAACTATTCTTTTCTAGTTTCTGCTTTATCTTAGTATGCAAGAATAGTGTTGAGTGAAACCTTGCTAGTTGTTACGGACGACAAAGGATTTATCCACACGTTTTTGTTGTAAAAATTCGAATAGTTAGATATATATACATTAGAGTAGCTTCAAAAAAATGTTGTCGATGATCCCGACTCAAATGAAGGTTTGGTTTGTTTTATCCATTTTCCCAGAATATTAGTCTTTTATTGTCCGTTCAAAAGCTGGACGATTTCAAAATAACATCTATAAATCATGTTTTTCTTGAAAAGAATTCACGATAAAAATCTGATCCGAGCCTTATCAGACTACATCAAAAAGTTGTAGTGTAATACATAAAATAATTAAAAATATTGTTAACCAAATATTTCATTACGGTACAGAAACATTTCAATGCATGCAATAAACGTTTCATCGCATCAATGTAAACACATTAATGAAACTGTTTCATTGATGTAATGAATTTTATAGATTTATATGAAAGTTATAATTTTTAGACTCTTGAATACCACTATACTGAACCTCGGTGAAAATTTTCATTAAACAGTCGCAAAAGAAAAATTTCACAAAAAGTTTGAAACATGTTTCATAAAGCACAAATCAATGAAAAGTGTCATAGAATCATTGGATAACATTGATTTATGATTTTTTTATATATTTTATAAAAAAATTCATTAATTTTATGAAAGAGTTTCATAAATATTAATTATTTATATTGAAGTTTCCAATATATAATTTAAGAACGGAGAGAATTCCTGTCCGAAGTACACGGACTTGTGGAAGAATCTAGCTTTATTCAATTCATAAAACATTATTACACTTTATACTTTGACAGTATTTATAGTTATTAATGCTAATGCTAGCGAATCATCATTTCCCAAACATAAGCAATGCATTGCAGAAATATGATAAGCCATTCCTCTGCGCGTGTTATTAGTACTTATGCCATTTGGACCTTGCCATGAGGACCAAAATCAGGGTAAATACTTATGTCAGAATTAACAGAGGACAAATGAGAATTGCTAGCTTGCAAGCGAATAAAGTAGACACACTAAAAACGTAGTTGTATGTTCTCAAACATTTCATAAAAACTATGAAATCCTTCATTATATTTGTGAAGACACTTCTTAACGCAAATATTTTATTGGTGATGACATATTTCATAATATTTAAGAATTGTTTCTTTTCTTAGTTTCACCAATTTAACAATTTTGTTTTATGAAATATAAAATGTTTATGAAACATTTCATTTTATTTATGAATTTTTCATACATATTAAGAAAATATGCACTAAATTTATGAAAAACTATAATTTTATAATTTATGAAATCGCTTCATAAATATTATGAACGAAAATTCTTTCAGTGTACTACAGGTTATATTTGAATTCATTTGTATGCCTTCAAACCACTAAATGTAATAAGTAAATAGGCATTAAGTTTGACCTGACCGAATCTTTTATACCCTCCATAGTATTACCAACAAATTAGAGGCTGTCGACATTGCATAGAAGTGAAGTACCATATTAGGTAAATTGTGATATTTTTAAGGCACATTACGATATTTGTTTACTATTTCATACTATAAGGCATACTTTTGTGCACTGTTTTAAATAAATGATTGATTAATCATCCATTCTCTCAGGGTCGATATCCAATAGCTTCAAGTACTGATACTGAAGATTATACACAGTCAGATGAATGTATACACCGCATTTCATGATTTCAACTTCAGCGGCTTGTTAGGTTTATATTATCTATGTACTAGGTAATGTCGTTCCGACTGCATTGAAAAGATATGTGGACATCATCAGCGTAAAGATGTATATTGCAGTAACTAATAAAGTTCTCTATATCGTTAATATACATTGAAAATATATGTGGACGTACGTAGTCTTGAGGTGCACCACGATTAATATGAAATATGATATGAATAACAAATATTCTTGACCAACTTACCATAAATATATATTTGTATCCAATAACAATTAAGTAGTCAGCGTTAAACGCGTATACTGGTTAATCCTTTGGTATTTTAAGGTTCACAGCTTGATAGATTACACAGCATTGTAATTGGGAGAACTGTTTATTTTCGATATTTGTAAATATTTCACTTCTTATTGAATTTCTTCCTTAATTTCTTTATCTTAGACATATGCCCCCTTGTGAACAAAATTTAAAAAGGATAATCGCCTGATAGATACATAAATTTGATAGCGGATACCGTCCCGAATAAAGATTTAAATTCAAATGTAGTGTCATTAACTTTCATGGTAGTAGCTTACATTGTACAATAATACAAGGGTATTAATGAAATGTGTTTGTAAGCTAATGCCGTGTGCGAAATCGAGTTTATGGTTAATATGGTGGACAAAATTTTGTTGGCTTTGTTGTCCTAATGGCAGCGTAAAACAAGTAAGCTTCAGTCGGCTAAACCGACTTATATATAACCTTATACCACTCTCAGAGAACATATATACGGAAGTTATAAGTAATATAATTTTATGTAGGGCAGCTTAATTTTTATGGAAGGTGCAGGAAATTCGTGTCACCTTCCCCGCTTCCACATTTATAAAACAATTGTAAAAACATATTTGATCATGTCAAGTCATAGTGGATTCCAGGCACCAGTATAGAAGTTATGAAAGATTTCGCCCATCTTCGAACTGAAACTAAGTAATATGGAGTAGCTACGGGGCAAATGAATATTCCGTCCAGAAATGGGTGGTTAGTATCGGTAAGAATTTTGAAAGGTGAAATAAAAAGATTCATTAGGCACATGGCATAATAGACACTTTTAATAGGGCGAGCAGTGGTTGAGAATCGTTTTCCATTGCCAAAATATGAATATTTTGATGTTATCGTCATTTTTACGTTTCAAAACCCGATTGTATGACATAAAAGATATGTAACTTGGCATTATTCTTTTTCAATTCCACACATAAAAACTTATTTTTACAATAGTCTTAACGATTATGAACATGTATGTACGTATTTGTGTTATTGGTTATAGTATGCACACACACAATTTATTTTCGTATTAAATAAGTTTCAACAATATTTTTCGTCAATCACATTGTAACATATTCAGATTTTAATAAATTATTTTGTCAACTTCCCATTGTTTCCCGATAACTTTTTCCACACGTAAAAGTTCCGGTTCATAAAACGGATTATCAGTAATTGGGGGATTCTCCAAATGCGAATATGTTCAGAATATTAAAATAAACATTTTTTAATGGAGATGAACTTTGAATTTTTATAAAATCAACATATAGCCAATTCAACTATTTTGCAACCAAAGCATAGTTGGCAAATTTAAGATTTGTCTATCCGAGCTCTGGACATTCAAAGTTTTCTTAATTCATCACCTGTGAGGGATTTTTAAACATTTCTACCAAAATTTATAGGTACCACTTGGGTTCGGATTGCTTTATTAAAGACACTTGTTGGTTATTACCGTTTAATAAACGAACTTTAAAAGTGGCAACTTCAAAACACTTTCCACATTTTTACATAAATATAATCCTTATATTGCGCGTATCTCGTTTAAGACGAAACGACCGCAAACAACCTCCCGTCACTCGTATGAAATTCAATCTGAAGTTGTCTTCTGATTTGGAGCCAGTGTAGACCAAACTTAAGGAGAGTAAAGATTCTTGGCAGTTTGGGCAAACATATGTTGCAGTTGAACGTTGCATGTTGCAATACAGTCGGTTTGCTTGCAACACAACATGTTTTTTGCTCATAAACACTCATTGTGTTGTTGGACATAAGATGAGACAAGATCAAGGTTTCTCTCCTTCCTTTATTTTGGTTGATAACTCAAGAGTGTAGTGTTGCCAGACACACTTGGTCAAAAATCGTCAAAATAGTTTTTTAATTCGTCCAAAATATAAAATAGTAATTCCTGTACAGAATTTGCTGTTCGAAAAGTAAAACTAAAATATTCAAATTTAATTATCTTCATTTCTGATAACCTGTATTGTCCAATGGCGTAACCCTCAAAAAAATAAAAATTCGTTTTTATACCCTACACCACTTCGTGGAATAGGGTATTATAAGTTAGTTTCGCGCCAAATGTTTGTAACACCAAGAAATAATCGAGCTAGACCCACTTTTAAGTATACGGATCGGCTTAGAATCACCAGCTGAGTCGATTTACCGATGTCTGTCTGTCCGTCCGTCCGTCTGTCTGCTGTCCATCTAAGCTTGTTCATGAAATTTGGCAGAAGTTACTTTTTTGGCCAAGGACGATCGGTATTGAATTTGGAGGAAATCGGTTCAGATTTAGATATAGTCCCCATACAAATGTCGCTCCCAATTTGACTTTTTCCGCTCTAGAAACCACATATTGTATCCGATTTTCTTTAAAATTGGCACAACATATGCTAAAAGTGGGTAAGATCGGTTCAGATTTAGATATAGCCCCCATACAAATGTCGCTCCCGATTTGACTTATTTCGCTCTAGAAACCACATATTGAACCAGATTTTCTTTAAAATTGGCACAACAATTTATAATCGAACTAGAAACACCAATGCTATAAGTGGGTAAGATCGGTTCAGATTTAGATATAGCCCCCATACAAATGTCGCTCCCGATTTGACTTATTCCGCTCTAGAAACCACATATTGTAGCCGATTTTCTTTAAAATTGGCACAACATTTTAAAATCGAACTAGAAACACCTATGCTGAAAGTGGGTAAGATCGGTTCAGATTTAGATATAGCCCCAATACAAATGTTGCTCCCGAATGTTTAACCGATTTTGGCTAAACTTTACATATTATATTTCACCAATAAGCATACATGGTGAAAGCGGGTCACATCATTACAGGTTTCAATATACCCCCATACAAATGTCCTTTCCGATTTAACATTTTTTGTCAAACACATACATTTACATAATTCAAAAATTCTTCCCGATTTCACTTTGTTACCGAATGGAATTGTAATGAGATAGAAAGTGGGGTGTATAATATATTGGCATATCTGCTGGAAAATTGGATCAATTACTTTATTATTTTCCATATTCATTAAATTTGACTAAAAATGAATTTATAGTAACTGTATAATTTATATGAACTACATAAAATTGCTCCCATGAAATACCTGGGTTTAGTAATTAAAACGAGGTATATACGCAGGGAGTGTTGTAGGGTATTATATAGTCGGCCCGGCCCGACTTTAGCCTTTCCTTACTTGTTATACCATACATTTAGTTATCCGCCTAATGTTTGTATAACCAATAAATAATCATACGCATCGGCTTAGAATCACCAGCTGAATCGATTTAACGATGTCTGTCTGTCCATCCGCCCGTCCGTCTGCTGTCCTAAGCTTGTTCGCACTCTACAGGTCGCCATTGTTGTCCGATTGTCATGAAATTTGGTGGAAGTTACTTTTTTTGGCCAAGGACGATCGGTATTGCATTTGGAGGAAATCGGTTCAGATTTAGATATAGCCTCTATGCAAATATCCCCATAATTTACACTATTACTGCTCTAGAATACACATTTTACATGGGATCATGACAATATTTTCAGGATACATGATCCTGAAAATATATATATATATATATATATATATATTTGAACTAAAAACAGCTAACGGGAAAGTGGATATAGTCCCCATACAAATGTACCTCCGATTTACAATATTATTGCTCTAAAATGCCCATTTTACATCGGATCTTCATAAAATTTCCCACAAAATGTTACATTTAGTAGAAAGTCAGCTATATGGGTGAATATTTTGGTATAACCCCCATACAAATGGGTCCATATGAAAAAAAATGAATTTATATACTGTACAATTTATGAACTACATAAAATTGTTTCCAAGAAACACCTGGACTCAGAAAAAAGTGAACCACATAGTGAGTTAAAATGAACTAATATCTAGGAAATTTGAACTTGATTCTAGTTCAATTTTCCTCAAACCAAATATTTACTCAAACTGAGGAAAATTGCAGTAAGATTTTCCTCAAATCAAGTACATTTATACTAAATCTAAGTAAATTTTTCCTCAAACCAAGAAATTTTTTTCTAAATTTAAGTAAAATTTTCTTTAAACTAAGTAAATTTTTACTTATTTTAAGTTAAATAAAATTTTGCTGACATTTTTACTCAAATCATTTATTTAAACTGAGAACAAATTTGCTGATTTTTTTCTCAAAACAAGTAAATTTTCTATGAGTTGTGAATGTAATACATTCGATTTTCGCTATTCGATGTTTTGGTAATGAAAAGGAGGAGAATTACAAATTTGTACTTAAACTGAGGAAAACTTTACTTGATACAAGGAAAAAAATTTACTTTAAATAAGTTAAATTTAACTAATACAAATAATTCAAACAAATTATTTTGCTTCAGAGTATGCAAAACTCATACAAAAAATGACAACATGAAATATTTCTCAAAAGTTTAATGATAACTCTGTCATAAAGAGTTGAGTTGTCCATGATTGCTGGAAGTGAAGGCGCCCTCGCAGTGGTTGTTTAGAATAATACTTTGAATTGCTGTTTATATTAATATTCAAGAATTTTCTAAACAATTTTTCAAGTGAAGTTCATTAATACTTAAATGTATGAAGAATTCGGCATAATTTCATTAAACACATTAACTTATTTTTAAGAAAAATACATTTTTTTGTTGAAATTTCCTAAATGGAATTTTTTCCATACAAAGAGTAAGAATTTTTTATTAGATTCAATGAATTGTTTTTAAGTAAATTTACTACCCTATTTCTAGTAAATGAACTATAAGGAAACTTGTTAAAAGTGGGAAACTACTTTTATGGAAATTTTTACTAAACAGGAGTAAAATTGTTGAACTAAATTGGAGTATTGATTTTACTCAAATTTAGTAATGCTATTTTTCTAAATGTGGGTTTAGTAATCAAAGCGAGGTATATTCGCAGGGAGTGGTGTAGTGTATAGTCGGCCCAGCCCAACTTTAGCCTTTCCTTACTTGCTTTTTAATCATAAATTTCAAATGTTTTTTCCGAAGAATATAATCAGTATTGTAGATATGGGTTTGTCAAAATGCTGGCCATAAAATACAAGTGTGTACTACACTGAAAAAATTATCTTCATACTACATATTTATTAACCTCAGTGAAAATATTCATTAAAAAGTCGCCAAAGAAACACTTCATCAAATGTATGAAACATGTTTCATAAAGCACACATCAATGAAAAGTGTCATAGAAATTCATTATTATACACTCCACGAGAGTATTATGTCTTTGTGCATTTGTTTGTAACACCCAAAAGGAAACGAGATAGACCCATTGTTAATTATACCGATCGACTTAGAATCACTTTTTGAATCACTTTGAAACTTTGCACAATGAAGTTTTTCGGGACAAGAACAAACGCTATTTAATTTGAAGAAAATCGGTTCAGATTTAGATATAGCCCCCATACGAATTTCACTCCCGATTTGACTCTTTTCACTCTTGATACCACATATTACAACATATTTTCTTTAAAATTGGCAAAACATCTTATATTTGAACTAGAAACACCTGCGGTAAAAATGTGTTAGATCGGTCAAGATTTATATATAGCTCCCATACAAATTTCGCACCCGATTTGACTTTTTCCGCTCTAGAAACCACATATTGTATCAGATTGTCTTCAGATTTGCTAAAACATCTTATATTCCCACTAGAAACACCCATGGTGAATATAGGTCAGATCGGTTCAGATTTATATATAGCTCCCATACAAATTTCCCTTCCGATTTGACTTTTTCCGTTCTAGAAACCACATATTGTATTAGATTGTCTTCAGATTTGGCAAAACATCTTATATTTAAACTAGGAACATCTACGGTGAAAATAGGTCAAATCGGTTCAGATTTAGATATAGCCCCCATACCAATGTCTCTCCCGATTTGTCATTTTCCACTCTAGAAACCACATATTGTACTCGATTTTCTTTAAATTTGGCACAACATCTTATAATCCAACTAGAAACACCTATGCTGAAATTGGGTAAGATGGGTTCAGATTTAGATATAGCCCCCATATAAATGTCGCGCCCGATTTGACTTTTTCCGCTTTAAATGCCACATATTGTACCCGATTTTCTTTAAATTTGGCACAACATCTTATAATCCAACTAGAAACGCCTATGCTGAAATTGGGTAAGATCGGTTCAGATTTAGATATAGCCCCATACAGATGACGCTCCCGATTTGACATTTTCCGCTCTAGAAACCACATATTGTACTCGTTTTTCTTTAAATTTGGCACAACATCTTTTAATCTAACTAGAAAGACCTATGCAGAAATTGGGTAAGATCGGTTCAGATTTAGATATAGCCCCATACAAATGATGATCCCGATTTGACATTTTCCGCGCTAGAAACCACATATTGTACTCGATTTTCTTTAAATTTGGCATAACATCTTATAATCTTATATCATATTATAATATATCTTATTATAATCTAAAAATCATATACTGTACCCGATTTTCTTTAAATTTGGGACAACATCTTATAATCCAACTAGAAACACTATGCTGAAATTGGGTAAGATCCGTTCAGATTTAGATATAGCCCTCATATAAATGTCGCTCCCGATTTGACTTTTGCCGTTTTAAAAGCCACATATTGTGCTCGATTTTCTTTAAATTTGGCACATCTTATAGTCCAACTAAACAAACCTATGGTGAAAGTGGTTAAGATCGGTTCAGATTTAAATATAGCCCAAATACGAATGTTGCTCCCAAAAGTTTAACCGATTTTGGCTAAACTATACACTTTATATTTCACCTATTTCGGTCCAGGTTTCAATATATCCTCATACAAATGTCCTTTCCGAATTAACATTTTTTGTCAAACAAACGGATAGAAAGTGGAGTGTTTCATAGAGTCGGCCCCGCCCGACTTTAGCCTTCCCTTACTTGTTTTTCATAATATGATTTATTAAAATTAACATAGATTTTATGAAGAAACTTCATTAACTTTATGAACAAGTTCCATAAATATTAATCATTTATTAATATTGTTGACTAACCAAACACACACCAAAAATAACCGTTAAGAACTGTTTCTTTAATACAATGAAATCAATCTTTGATCTTATGAAACTAAGTTTCACTAATTTAACAATTTTATTTTATGAAATATGAAATGTTTATGAAAAAATTATATGAAATATTTCATTCTATTTATGAATTTTTTATACATGTAAGGAAAAAATTCACTAAATTTATGAAAAATCTTTTATGAAATCGCTTCATAAATATTATGAAGAAAATTCTTTCAGTGTATATACTCGATATTTGCCAAAAACATTCGCAGCAATTTTTTAGATATCTCTGCAATTATCAGTCAGATTAAAAACTAGGAAGCCGATCGGTATTTGAAATTTTCAAGGATATTGTTGTCGCCCTTAAAAGGGCGCATTGGTTTCTGTTCAACGGTGAACATTGTTACGACGATCGGTATTTGCAATTTTCCAGGATATTGTTGAATATCGCAAACATTTTTTTTTTAATTTCTTTGGCTCAGCATGGATGGAGATACGAATCGTTCATATTAAGGACGTTGCTGACGGGAGCAGCGATAAACCAGAAGAAAAAATCTTATATTTTAAAGGGTGAACAAACTAAATATTACTTGACCAAATAATTGTCTAAATGTATAAACTTTATAATTTTATCTCATTAAATACCCAAGTTTTGATATAAAGAGTGATTTTTTTGAGGTTAGGATTTTCATGCATTAGTATTTGACAGATCACGTGGGATTTCAGACATGGTGTCAAAGAGAAAGATGCTCAGTATGCTTTGACATTTCATCATGAATCGTCTTACAAACGAACAACGCTTGCAAATTATTGAATTTTATTATCAAAATGCGTGCTCTGTTAAGAAAGTTCATTGCGCGCTTCCATTTTATGGTCAGTTTAATCGACCCACTGAAGCGGCTATTCGGGCTATTGTGACTAAATTTCGCACCAAATTTACATTGTTGGACATTAAACCACCAACACGCTTACGTAGAGTGCGAACTGAAGAAAATATCGCAGCTGTATCGGCCAGTGTTAATGATGACCACCAATTTTCGATTCGTCGCCGTTCGCACCAATTGGGTCTCTGTTACTCAAAAACGTGGAAATGCCAAAATTGGACTAAGCGGATGGACCACCTAAGACGCAGCCGCGGTCAACATTTAAATGAAATTATCTTCAAAAAGTAAATGTCATGGACCAATCTAACGTTTCAAATAAAGAACCGATGAGATTTTGCAAATTTTATGCGTTTTTTTTTAAAAAAAAGTTATCAAGCTCTTAAAAAATCACCCTTTATCTCTCAAAAAATGATCCTCTCGATTTGTATTCTCGCCGCTGTAGAAGACAGGTAAAACTACAGATTTTGGAAAGATTTGTCGTATACGATTAAATTTCAATTGGGAAAATATTTTGTGAAATCGGATCACATAGGCCAATGTTTGAATATAGACCCCATGCAAAGGTCGCCTTCGTATGAATTCTTGTAGATTAGAACATACATAGTTTTTGGGTAAAAATTTTCAAAATACTGAGTTGTAATTTCACTTCCATTTATAGTCATCCAGGGGTTCAGTAATGGAACATCGTTATGGGAATGTATTTATATGTTCTGTTTCCTTCAACCCTACCTTAATTGTTTTGAAATTTCTTTGGATTTGAAGAATTTGTCAACTAAAAAATTCACTTTTTTGTTTTGCAAGGTTGCAATCATAAATTACGATCTAGTGTACCCTAACCTCTAAAATGAATATAAATGTTTATATACATGTAGTTCCACTAATTTAGAGCGCGCTGTTGTAAGTTGTTGTAAGTAAATGTTGTAAGTTCGGTTCATAGTTGTAATGACTTTATCCAATTCACGTAAATTTAAAGCGGGCGGAAATGGAATACCCCAGAGAAGCAAATATTTAAGACATTGGCGTTGCACGGGTGATCCTGGGGGGCTAAGTCAACCCCAGAATTTTAAATTAGTATGATACAATTTGAACTAGTACTTTTCAAATTGAACGTGAAAAAATGTTGGATTTAATTAACTTTGTTTCATCAGTTTTGTTTACACTAATGTTCCAAATCGTTGTTGGAGCATTCGTTAATGGTAGTGGTACAGTTAAATAAATCAACTGTAGAATTTACACAAACAACCTTTACCCGTCTTCAGTGTACTGAACAGAACAGAAGTACTGCCATATATTGGGACCATTTTTCTTTAAGCCGGGATAACAAACTGCGATAACAAAAACGTTAATGAAAATTTATTTTTTTTTGCTCAAAATAAAAAATATATTTTTTCACATTGTCACCAAATACAATATAAATATTTGTATCAAAACAAATTTTCAAAAAAATATTTTGTGTTGAATTTTTTGGACTTAGCCTCGATAACCATAATAGTGGCTAATTCCAAAATTTTTAACATAAAATTATTTTTTCAAAATTTGTTTTCATACACACATTGATATTGCTTTTGGCGATGATTTTAAAAAATATTTTTTTATTTTGATTGAAATTTTAACATTTTCTTTAGATTTTGTTATCGCAGCTAGTTATTCCGTCTTAAAGTAAAAAAGCCTTATTATACGTGCGGCTATAAATATATATATATATTGACTTAAAAAAAGAAATTGCGGGGGCGGAGCCTTATTATACGTGCGGCTATAAATATATATATATTGACTTAAAAAACGAAATTGCGGGGGCGGGGGCTATAGCCCTCCCAGAATTGTCTTAATTGGTGTTCTCACATTCATCATAAGTGCTAGTAGGGAATCTACGTCAATTCCCTATTTTTCTTGTTGAATGTCTGAATGATTTATTACTACAGCTTTGTTGAGTATTTTTGCAATTTTCATTAGGGTATTATTTTTCATGTGAAAATCTTTTCAAATGTATCAGAAGCTCTATTATTAATTCGTCATATTTCTGATTTCTTTCTATTATTTTTCTAGCTTTTCTCTGAATAAAATTTCGCTGGGAATGAAATATTCCCTTCAAAATGCAATCGCGATTTTTGTTTCTTTTTTTAAGTGTCTTCTTCGCATTGATCTTATGCAAATAAGTAAAAAATATTCCAGGGCTATAATCATATTACTACTTCACGAGAATCGAAAAGTCCATGTGAATAAGTTCCCCTTTTATTTCAGATAAGGACGATTATGATGTTGTACCAACTGTGTCCATTTCTCAAAACGATTCAGATCACGAAATATTAACTAAAGATCTTATAACAGAGATCTTCAACAAATAAAAATGTTTTGACATATTTTATACCATCCCAGTTACATCTTTCTTTGCTCATCTTAACACACCTTCCTCGTAGCTGACGTATCAGATCTGACCTCAAAATGCAACAAAAGATCTATCATCCTGTGAATGAAGTAACATAAATTGAAATTTCTTGTCAACATACAATTTTAAATGTCCATGATTGTTTAGTTAACCGTAGAAGGAGAACAAAAGGGAAGGAACGTTCAGAAAAAAAGACGCACTTGCTTCCATAACCCGTCTATGATGAAAACAGAGATGTCCCAAGTCACAAAAACGCTATTCTTAACAAAGGAAATATATTTTCTGTAGTAAACAATAAACAGAATTGCCATTACGCAACGATGAGGTTCTCCTGCTACGTTGGTGTTTATTTTCTTGAAGTCGTTGTGAAAGCCGGCCACAGACGATTGTGTTTTGCTTCGCAAAACGCATACTTTCATTGAGTTAAAGTTTTAGAAAAACTTCTCTTTTGATTGCAATACAACATTGTTGTACGTAGAGCAAAACTGCAACACGATCGCATCATCCGTGCATTTATGTTAATGTGTTAATTAAAAAAATAAATATATATATATATATATATTTGATCATCCGCTTAGATTGTACAATCTTTCATGAGGTGTGCATTAATTACTAATCAGTAGCGTGAGTGTCATCATACATTTACACTTCCACAAAAGCTTTCAGTTTCTTTTGTACTTTATGCATATTAATATTAAAATGTATAAAGTGGCCTAAAATTCTCTAGACCAATTAAAAATTGGAGAAATCTCAAAATTGTTATGTTAAGAAAACTCACTTAATTAGCATCAGTGCACTTTAAATTCAAATTTATTTTAAATTTTTGTAAAGAAATGTTATAATTGCACTTCTACATAATGTGGACAACATGCAACCTGACGATAATAACGCACTCATAAAAAAGAGAGCCATAAATTGTATTAAATGTACTAAAAATATCTGGAATGGATATTTTATGGACCCTAAAACGTGTTACTTTATAGATTCTGGATTCCACGATCAATTAGTTTTTTGTCTGATTTTTAGAATCTAAGAATTGGGCCTTAGATTTGGTTAAAATAATTCTTTTTTATTGATGTTGTCGAACGATTCGCCCGAAATCATTGTTCTTCACCGATCTAATTTCTATGTCTCCTCAGACGAAAAAGTTATATGAATATGGTGTTTAATCCGCTTTTAACAGTCCCGCATTATTTATCAAAACATTTTTCAATGTAAAACACTTATTAAAATTTCTATAGATTATTATGAATATGGCAGTAGAGGTTTAATCACATTAAAATTTAATAGTTGTGCAAAATTCAATTCGTTTATATTCGCATTCAAAATGTAAAATATTTAAAGTAGAAGTGCACATTTCATTTTTCTTTAAAACCTATGTTAAAATTGATCTAATTCGATTAATATAAACTTTTTTTGAAATATAATTAATAATTTAATACAACTTGAAAATTAGAAAACTATCTACAAGGACCATTTCGGTATAAAAATATTTCTATATCACTCCAATGAAAAAATGTGCAGTTACACTTATTTATATCATTTATATAATATGAGATGAACCCCGCCCGATTCGCCAGGCAAAAAAACATACTTACAATAGGGTATTATTAGGGTATTATTCCATTTTGTATTTTCAGCAGAAATTTTCGTTTATTAAAACGAAACGAAAATAAATTCGGTTACTTTAAAAAAGGGATTGTACAGAGCGAAAATTTTCAGAAGTTGCTTTAATGAAAAAACTGATAAATATGCTCAAAGTTCGGACCTGTGATGATGAACGTAGGCGCAGATATGGGAGTCTAGGTTCGGTAAAAACACATCACTGAAACAAAACAAAGAGTATTTTTTGTGGTACTAACAATTACCTAACCCATTCAAGAAAATGTTTCTATCGAAAAAAAACGTTATTAACACTGGAAACTTAACTGTAGTAATTCTTTTCTTTCTCCAACGTTTTTTGAATGACGTGACTTGCGAAGATTTTCCACAAACTAAAGGGAGGTCATTGCTATTGCAATTGTGGAAACATTTTCTCGCATGTGTAATATTTAAAGTAGAAGTGCACATTCCATTTTTTCTTTAAAACCTATGTTAAAATTGATCTAATTCGATTAATATAAACTTTTTTTGAAATATAATTAATAATTTAATACAACTTGAAAATTAGAAAACTATCTACAAGGATCATTTCGGTATAATAATATTTCTATATCACTCCAATGAAAAAATGTGCAGTTACACTTATTTATATCATTTATATAATATGAGATGAACCCCGCCCGATTCGCCAGGCAAAAAAACATACTTACAATATTAGGGTATTATTCCATTTTGTATTTTCAGCAGAAATTTTCGTTTATTAAAACGAAACGGAAATAAATTCGGTTGCTTTAAAAAAGGGATTGTACAGAGCGAACATTTTCAGAAGTTGCTTTAACCCTACACCATTTCGTGGAGTAGGGCATTATAAGTTATTATACCCTATTTCACGAAGTGGTTTAGGTTATAAAAATGCTGTCCTAAGTACTTATTTTTTGTACTTTTTCCATGCTTTATATAAGGTTACTTTCTATATAAATATGTTTGTGTGCCACAAAATTTGAAATCAATTTTTGAAAGCTTTTTTCTCAACCAATTTTGCTCAAATTTTGCACACTTAATCATTTTCGATGAAAATACAAGGAAATGGAAAAATTTGACCAATTGGACAAAGGGGCGTGGCACCTCCCATACGAAGTTAAAACCTATTATTGAATATTGTCAGTTCTATGACACCTAGAATGCTGAAATTTTGTGTAAGTGCATCTAGCATCAATTCGCATAGTTGTGCCAAAAATGGGCGGTATTGGAAAAGTGGGCGTGGCATCTCCCATACGAAGTTAAAACCTATTATTGAATATTGTCAGTTCTATGACACCTATAGTGCTGAAATTTTGTGTAAGTGCATATACCATCAATGTGCATAGTTGTGCCAAAAAGGGGCGGTATTGGAAAAGTGGGCGTGGCACCTCCCATACGAAGTTAAAACCTATTATCGAATATTGTCAGTTCTATGACACCTAGAGTGCTGTAATTTTGTGTAAGTGCATCTAGCATCAATGTGCGTAGTTCTGCCAAAAATGGGCGGTATTGGAAAAGTGGGCGTGGAACCTCCCATACGAAGTTAAAACCTATTATTTAATATTGTCAGTTCTATGACACCTAGAGTGCTGAAATTTTGTGTAAGTGCATCTAGCATCAATTCGCATAGTTGTGCCAAAAATGGGCGGTATTGGAAAAGTGGGCGTGGCATCTCCCATACGAAGTTAAAACCTATTATTGAATATTGTCAGTTCTATGACACCTAGAGTGCTGAAATTTTGTGTAAGTGCATCTAGCATCAATTCGCATAGTTGTGCCAAAAAGGGGCGGTATTGGAAAAGTGGGCGTGGCACCTCCCATACGAAGTTAAAACCTATTATTGAATATTGTCAGTTCTATGACACCTAGAGTGCTGTAATTTTGTGTAAGTGCATCTAGCATCAATGTGCATAGTTGTGCCAAAAATGGGCGGTATTGGAAAAGTGGGCGTGGCACCTCCCATACGAAGTTAAAACCTATTATTGAATATTGTCAGTTCTATGACACCGAGAGTGCTGAAATTTTGTGTAAGTGCATCTACCATCAATGTGCGTAGTTCTGCCAAAAATGGGCGGTATTGGAATAGTGGGCGTACCACCTCCCATACGAAGTTAAAACATATTATCGAATAGTGTCAGTTCTATGACACGTATAGTGCTCAAATTTTGTGTAAGTGCATCTAGCATCAATGTGCGTAGTTGCGCCTAAAATGGGCGGTAATGCAAAAGTGGGCGTGGCACCTCCCATATGAAGTTAAAACCAAAATTACACCTACTGTAATTTTGTGTAAGTGCATCTAGCATTAATGTGCGTAGTTGTGACAAAAATTGGCGGTAATGGAAATGTGGGCGTGGCACCTCCCATACGAAGTTAAAACCCATTTTCGAATATATGCCGTTCTATGGCAGATAAAAAACTGAAATTTTGCAGTAATTTTTCCTTCTACAAAAGATAACTAAAAAAGAATTTCTAGGCCCAATAGAATTCTGCTTGCATAAAGCATGGATTTGAAAAAAAATTTTTTTTTTTGATTTACTAGTTCTTATGTTTTTCAATTAAGTCTGAACTTAAAATCCAATTTTCCGCTTAGTATCCATCAAGTTACGAGCTGACGGTCTCGCATCACAGGTGCGAACTTTGAGCATATTTATCAGTTTTTTTCATTAAAGCAACTTCTGAAATTCGCTCTGTACAATCCCTTTTTTAAAGTAACCGAAATTATTTCCGTTTCGTTTTAATAAACGAAAATTTCTGCTCAAAATACAAATTGTATTAAATATAAAATAATTACGATTACAAAAGTAGATGGTCTAGAAAGTCTAGATCAATTCAGAAATTATATCTGAAATTCAGAACACATCAATTTAAATTCATAACATAGCTTATAATCTTTCAAATACGTCAGTATTTCTCTGCTGGTGAATTCAGCCTGCCTTACGTGTCACAAAAATAAGAAGCTGCATAGCGATGTTGCATAATTGCAGAAAATTTGTGTATCGTCTAACTTTGTTAGTACATACATATGTACGGGACGGCTAGTACACAAGGAAATAATTGACCCAAAGCCAGTAATAAGATATCATTTCGGGTGTTATGGATATATTTCATAATCTCTATAAAATTTCAGATGGTTCTTCTAATTGAATTTGACTACTTCAGAATATCTGATACTTCTGAGTTACAATTAATGTGTTCTATACTTGAGACCGATTTAGTTTATTAAATCCGTTGAAATATCTATAATTATTTATCTATTTTTTTCTTTCCCATGTATTGATGTATGTTTATTTATTTATGATGAACGTAGGCGCAGATATGGGAGTCTAGGTTCGGTAAAAACACATCACTGAAACAAAACAAAGAGTATTTTTTGTGGTACTAACAATTACCTAACCCATTCAAGAAAATGTTTCTATCGAAAAAAAAACGTTATTAACACTGGAAACTTAACTGTAGTAATTCTTTTCTTTCTCCAACGTTTTTTGAATGACGTGACTTGCGAAGATTTTCCACAAACTAAAGGGAGGTCATTGCTATTGCAATTGTGGAAACATTTTCTCGCATGTGTACATCAGCATGGCACAATGGGGCGTATGACAGTATTTTGTGAAAAGTGTTGTGAATTGCGGAACAACAGTTCACCACAAAGTGGTATTCTTTTTTATGTTTGCATTACAACCAAGGTTGGCAACCGTTATCGTTATAAGACCTTTAACGTTTCAAATTGAATGCATTTCATTAAATTTGAAAATATCATCTTTATTTGTATTTCCATATAATTATTTAAGTAGTTGAGAACTTTAACTTGAGCTTAACCTGTTAATCTTGGTTAGGTTAGGTTGCAATCAGGAAGCAAACATGCGTTTAACTTAGGCTAGAAAAAAATCTCGGAACATTACAGAAAAACAGAATTAATTGCAATAAATGATTTGGAATCACTGTGACGTGGCTGAGACTCGCAGCCATGCAGCGATTGGTCAGTAGGCAGTGGATCAGATTTCCTTAATTTCAAACTCACAAAAATTCACCGTGGCTTTATTTTCGGAAGCAGTTATCTGTTTTCAGTAGATCCGTATATTCTCTAGAACCAGAAGTGCAAAAAGCTAAAGTCAAGAATAACGGAAGGGGTTTTAGATACAGCTTCTCGGATTTTGGCGAGGTATTCCCGTTATTGATCGTTGAAGTCGGTGATATCTCTGTCGAGAGCGTATTTACCGATGATATGTTTCTAGGGGAAAATTTGCACACACCACAATTTCCTTGGACAGAATCGATTTCTTGTTTAGAATGCGACTCATATTGACTCTTCTATTTGGCTCTACTATTATTTCATTAACCTAGCCGTTTCTTTCTTATAAACACCGTCTATAACTATTTTCCTGTCACTTTATATTTTGATTCAAGAAAAAAGTCATTCTTTGATGGGAACTTTCTTTGGTTTAAGATTAAAGTGAAGTGTATTTGCGAGCAGCAAATCTTAAAGGTTCTCACATGACTCAAAAAATACTTCAGTTTCCTTTCAAAACTGTCATTTCATTTGCTTTTGGGGTATCTTTTCAAATGGAGATACATACATGGTGGTTACAAACAAATGCACAACGACATAATACCCCAGTGGAGCATATAATTAACAGTCGAAAAAGAAGTCATTGCTTTGGAAATTAGTTGTAATTTAAATTTCCGGGATGTCTCCAGGTTTACCCGTCGAAAACCAACCTGGTGAAGAACAATATTTCCGAAACTTCTAAATCAATTAATGAGTTAAGATATTAAGGGGACGGAGAACAATGGGAATATTTTGTAAACGATAGTTGTAAATAGGTTAAACTTTATACTTATGTATTAAACATGCCAACAAATAGATTTGTGTCTCTCTACTCAGATTCGAGACAATTTTTGGTTTTCCCCATTTCTGGGGCACCACTCTACTTTATCAATATCCATTGCACAACAGCGGATAAAAAGTCTAATATGTATATGAGTTTAGCATTCTTCACTAACTTTTTACTCGGGAACTAAAAGTGATTTTCACGGCAGGGTTTTCCAAACACTCAGATTTGGGAATTATCATAAAACTAAATTTCGCTTTGATATGATAATCGTAGACATTTTTTCCTGACAATTATACATTTTGTGCCAATCTGATGGTCTTAAGACTTTGTCCGTAGATGGATGTTACCTCAAAAGTTCAATTATATAAATAAATAAAAATGTAGACAAATACCTAAAATTCGTTTAGAAATTTCACATAATCTGTCAACGTAAATCAAACGGCGCGCCGTCTTATACTCATCGAATCCATACTTTAAGCGGCTGGTATATGCGAATCCAAAACCGACAAAAGATTAATACACTGCTCTCGTTAGACAACAAGACCGAATAAAACAAAGACCTTCACTGTATGTTTTCATCCGGAGTCCAGATGGTGTGTAGGAGTTTCAGTCACTTCTTTAGATCGTTCCCACATATTATACTAGACATATCCCTTCTGCCAAAGTAAATCAACACAGAGAGAAGGATGAGTACAGAAAATATAAATTGCCCTGAATAACATACATTTAATGTAGAAATAATTCATTTGATGTAATTTTCATTTGTCCAACATCGACTAGTATCAACAACAGCTACAGACGCATGTATAACAAATGGGTATGAATGAACTACAATTTTAAAATATCACGAAGAAGTTTTCTTCTAGACGACTCATCTTCTTTCTGCGATATCTTCCAAAATAGTGAAAACGAGGAGATGTGGGAAGATTTACATTATGGTGGGCACCTACTATATACGTGATATGCTCATAATAAAAAGCCATATCTGAGACTAATTTGTAAAAAACGATAAATCTCTGCATCTATACTTGGTTTTGATTGTCAAATACAGATATTTTAACAACAAGGCATGTTATATTTCAGCTATAATGACATATGGAGAAAATTAATCAGATCGGTTCAAATTTATATATAGCTCCCATAAAGTGTCGCTCCCGGTTTGAGTTTTTCCGCTCTAGAAACCACATATTTTAACATAGAAACTTCTCATATGTTTTATAGTGGTTCAGATCGGCTCACATTCATATATGTCTCCCATAAAAATGTCGCTCACGGTTTGACTTTCTCACTTATGGTGCAAGTGGGTCACATTGTTCCATGTTTTGATATAGGCTCGATACAAATGTCCTTCCCTATTTGACTTTTTTCGCTCATAAGCTCATAAGCACATAAGTGGATCACATCGGTCCATGATAAAGGACCCATATAAAAATTCTTCCCGATTTCACTTTTTTTTTCATTGACCTGTATTGCAATGGGGTAGAGAGTGGAGGGTACCATATAGCCGCCCCGCACGACTTTAGCATCTCCTTTCTTCTTTTATGTTTTATTTTAACTGTGTCTGCGTAACAAACTTTTGATTACTGTGTTAATCAATATTGGTTATTTTGTCACCCCCCCAGAATTGAAGATTGGATTCTTTAATGATGAAATATTTCCTCACTGGGTCAAGCCATCTGTGAGCTAAACGCTCCTGAAAACACCTCTAAAAATCATGTTTTTCACGTGTAATTTTTTTCGTGTTGGATTTTTGTCCAAAATTTTTTTCTGATTTAATAGACCCTTGGAAGCACTTCAAATAAAATTTTTTTATTATTGTCTTAGAATAACTCATAAAACATATCAACTTTAAATTTTTTCGCGTGTTGCTTAATGTATACCTATCAGATGGTGTTGCAAGCGATATTGCAAAAATAACATACACTCTACAAAAAATAAGAACAGCCTTCTCACTCAGATTTAGACACAACTGTCTGCTAAGCATCAAACAGATAAAACTACACGATAGAGATATAAAATGTGCATTGCGTTGTGCTCTGTTGGGTACATGATTTTTTATTAAAAGCCTAAGGACATTGAAAATCAATGTATAATCATGTAATTTCCATAATGTGAAAAATAACAACAAATCTACAAAACTACAACAACGACAACATCAGCAATAACATTACTGACAGAATCGTTGCTATTACCACCCGGGCATAATAACGACGCACAGTGTCGCGAGCGTGGCCAAAATTGTTTGAACTTAATATTTAGATTAAAATATTCTTTACTAGCTGACCCGACAGCAAATTTCCTGTCCATACAAATTCTGGCGGAGTACACTGCTGAAATATCTGCGACTTTGCAATGACTATTTCAAACATTTGTTTTCAATATAATTGTGCAGATTCATTCTTCTGCAACTCGAAAACTTTTATTTTGTCGTAACGTGTTCCCAAAAAGGACGAATTCGAGCAATCATTAATTTATTGGATGAGGTATGTCGTGGATTCACTGGCAGTGTTTGGTGGAATTCACTAATAGAATTATTGCGCCACGTGCCCGGCTTTGATTGTTTCATTAATAGACAGCAGATTTTTATGCAAATCCTGCATAATCTATCTTTGCATGAAATATACATATCACTATGCAAAATATTTTAACTAATATTGGTTATATCGATTTTTTAATTTTAATCATGAGAATCATTTGTGTGAAGTCGTCATTCACTGTCAAGTCATATGGGCTGTTTTTCTTTAAGAGTAGATAACTAAGCTGCGATAACAAAATCCTAAGTAAAAAGTTAAAATTTCATTCAAAAGAAAAAATGCTTTGTAACCTTTTAAGCCCTGCATTTTTTCTGTGGTAAATATGAAAAATTGGATATACTTGTTGACGAAGTATGGATTTCTAATGAGTTTTGGGGTTTCTATTTATACAGCACATGAGTAAAAGGATGTTACTAAAATCATTACCATGCAGATTCCGGTTAAATACAAAAATGTTTTAATCTTCCTTCATCTTTATAATCTTAAAATACTATATAACTATAAAATAATTTATATTTTAGTCTTAACATTAATTTTCGCCTTCCTATGTAGATCAAAGTTTCCGAATTTCTTATTTCTTTTTTGTTTGTTTGTTTGTTACATATGTACACAAAAATAAAAATTATTAACTCTGACAAAAATTTGATTTCGCCACTTTGGGGGCGAATGTTTGTCGCCAACAGCGATATCGATGTGTGTATAAAACCAAATTTTGTAAAACAGATTTTACGTTAATAATTTTGAACTTTACCTGGATAATTATCCAGTGTAAGTCAACTTTATCAAATATTTATATTGTAGTTTGCGACAATGCGAAAAAATAATTTGCTATTTTGATTAAAAAATTAACTTTTTATTAACGTTTTTTTATAGCAGCTTGTTATCCTGGCCTAAAATAAAAACAGCGGTTCCAACGTGATAACCCAAGAGGAGAATCACTCCAATTCTATCGTCCACAACTTTAATGAGTGTCGTACATTAAGATTCGATTTTAACTGGTATTTTGTTTTGAAAATCGTCAGTAATATAAATCGAAAATCACCTTCCAACAGAATCAATGCACCCACAGTGCACCATAGTGTACTCCTCCGAACCGTTGGCCTTCTTAGATCTTTAAAAGATTGTACGATGGAGTTTCGATGCTTTTTGGCAGTCTTCCAAGAACGCAGATGAAATTCCTGATGAAGCAAACATCACTTTAATTTTGCGAGTCACACTTAATACGATCAAAAATGTTTTTTTTTCGATTCCACCGGGAGCGTCCAAGAAGAAAATCACTATAGTTCTAATTCATAGCCGAGCTAATCGCAAGACTTCATTCTATGCCTCATTTCAGACATGTCATCTCTGTATTTGGTTCAAAAATCGTTCGGTTACGAATGGAAACATTTCCCTGTTTATTTGATGACTGATTACGAACTGGATTACAAAAAGGAATCAAAAAATATGCCATTCCACTGACATATTATGCCAGTTCTGACAAAAAGTGCATAAAATATAAAGATTTTTTTGCATTTTGTCCGAATTTTTTGACTTTTGTGTTCACAAAACCATAACGAAAATAACATAAAAGAATTTCGCATATCCATTGCTTGAATTGAGACTTATAGTCTTGATTTCATTCAAAAAATAATTATAGAAAAAGACACTTTCTGTTTTTAAACATTTTTCTATTATGCGGTCAACTATCCAAAAGTTTTTCATCTTAAAACCCAGTTAAAATCAGCAAAATCTGTTCAGCCCTTCTCAACTGATGCTATGCGATATAGAGATAATTTGTGGTTCTGGAGAATGTGTTTATATCACCTAAATTGTTGTGATAGTTAAAATCTGTGGCCTGATATGCACTGAATTTGTTAGAGCATTATGTTTTTAATATGTAAATACTCTTTATGAGTTCAAATATGAAACAAGTGTTTTCCGTAAATCGTCAGCTTAATTATTCTGAGAAAACAAAATATATAACCCAAGTTTTTATTTTTAATCTACAAACAAGTTAATAAAAAAGTTAATTTTAGTTGCAGATAGGTGCATATTTATCTGTTATAAATAGTTTTCAGTCTCAACGCAGTAAAAATACGCGCATTTATCACATGTGTACTAAACATTTCCAGAAAATATATGTGTATTACTACCTTTTGTCAAATTTTGCTGAGAAGCGTTTGCAAACGAATTGGTCCGGCAGGGAACAAAGTAAATTATGCAACATGTTAGCTAAATTCCTAGTGTCTTGGTAAAAATGCTACAGAGTGAAGACAGTCTTTGAGGCAACATTATATGATGCAACCATACAAGAGTAAGGGTTTTTATTTTTATGTACATTATACGAACTTCATATATATATATATATATTTTTTGAATTGACTTGAAGTATTATTTCGATATATATACTGTAAACGTATTTGTAGCCTTGTCTTATAAGCGTGGCTTGAAATAATAAAAATATTATATTTATTTATAAAATAATTTTTTTCAATATTTGTTTTGGTTTGGATATATTTAAAAAAATATATATTTTCCTGTAATGTAACTGCACTTCTACGGAGAGTATATAAAGTTCGGCCCGGCCGAACTTAACGCCTTTTTTACTTCTGCTTTCTAAAATTGTTTGCAAGAATTAATTCTAATCACTTTTCATTGAAAAAACTTTTAACGTTTAAAATCGTGTGTAAACATCCCACGGAGTTTGAAATGTGCATAAATTCTAGATTTTTTAGAGATGCATGGAAGGTGGGTATATCCTTTTGGGTATTATGACCAGAAAATTCCTTCCATTTTTGGCCACACCTACTATGAAATCTCGATACTGTGCGACACAACGAAAACTAAAGACTTAAGTAACGAACTTTGTATAAACATACATATGACGCGCTTACGGTAAGACTGGCCTAACTAACATAACTGTCGAGCTGAGAAAAATCAGTTTAAAATTTAGTAATTTTTTCTTCTATACCACAATTTAATTAAGCAGTAATAAGCAGTTTTCTTTTGTCATCGACTCAAAATGCAAATCAATTTACTATTAACTGATTCTTATTTAATGCAGCTAGGCCACAGTTGCCTTTCGTATAACGAATAGTTTATAACCTGCTTAAAAAATTATAATCGATAGCAAATGTATTATAGATATGAAAAACATGCCTAACACTTTTTTTGTTTTCTTGGTTAGCCCACCATTGCTTTAAGCGCATCTTATGTTTTCAACGAGTAACACATATTGTTTTAATGGTTTGATTTCCATTTTTTTGTTGCTGCTGAATATGTAGTTGTTGCTGAATATCACTACTTTCTGGACAATCTTTGCAAATGGACACATTCGTTGATAAGACGATACTTGTACACATTTTAATGATCAAACCCATTCAAAAAATCGAATTGAAACATCCTAAACGAAGAAAATATTAACAAGTAAAAATCGTTAATTCATGACATTTTATACCATGATCATTATTTAATATTTTAATTTAAAATGTGTTTATATCAATCTATGTATAGACACAGTCAGATGGCCCTATGTTCCACATTGGAACTACGGCAATAAGTATATGTATAGACTAAATTTTAATAAAATATTTATCAAAATATCGTAGAAGTATGAGTACGGCTCTGACGAAATATTATCGACTTTTGGATAATTTTCCACACCAAATATTAGCGAAATTGATTTTAACTGAATACATTTAAATCTACTGAAGCAAAAAATCTATTGGAAACTTAATTTGCACAAGGTATATGTTTATGTATATTGTTGTCGTCCTGGCCAACATATGGCTGTGGAATTACATTTAGCGACAGATATACTAAAAACAAGAAGACTTGTTTGTCATTTTGACAGCTGAAGATTTGTGACCAAAAATGTTGTTGACATAAATTGCAATCCACCCGCATGATACTGCCAATGTTGTCATTTTAAATACCAATACTTATTTAATGTTTACACGACAAAATAAGTAAGTAAAGTCTAATTTCAGTGTTTATAGGAGATGTCGAAATCAAAATTTGTTGGTTGTTTTTCTAGTGTCATCATCTTGACACGGCTATACTGGGACGGAGATAAAGTATAACATTAGATTTCATGAGATTAAAATAAGAAAAGTAAAAATGATTTTTTAATTTATTTAATAGTGAAAATCTGATGTGGAGTACCAACAGTAAAGAGGAACTAACATTGTTTTCAACTGTACAATGTTCATTATGAAGAAACTCGGTTCAACCGGTTTAACCAATAAAACCTATTGTTTCAAAGGAGAGAAAAACGTCCATTCGTTTTTTAAATTATTTATTTTTTTGCCGTTCTAGTTTGTAGGTGATCTTGGAATCCATCAGCTTACCATGTGGGTGTGTTCGTTATGACCAAAAGATCAAGAGCTAAGTCTGGTTGGAAAAGTTCAACTGGAGTTGAGACAAACATTCATCGTACTTGTGTTTTTATTATCATCTTTGTTTTTTCCAATTTGATTCAAAGACAGATGGATACACAGACAGCAAACACAAAGGCCTTCAAGCGATTCCTAGGATTGTGGTTGGTTTGTTCTCTGAGTGAGTAAGTGTAGACCATGAAGGGAATCATGCAGCAACAGGTCATGCACACATTCGTCCTGACATACTCTTCAGTATGTTTTCATGTTTGTGTGGCTTTAACAAGATTGTAGTGCCCATCACAGCCATTAAACGACAAAAAAATACAACTTCTAAACAAAGAGAATTTCAGTTCACTGAAAAGTTTGTGTATATATGTATGTATCAAACCATGGAGAAGATTTGACGTGCTTAATGCCAGAGTGGCGTAACCAATACTGTCAAACTGAGATAAATGAGTTGCAATTTGGCTGATTTTTCTTTTATACCACAATTTAGTTAAGCAGCGATAGGATACGGTTGAATTTAACATATTCTTAGATTATTTTTCATTTTCCACGCCAAGCGTTAACTAAGTTAACTCACTTCAGAAAGTGTTTCTAAGTTGATGGGTATAATAAACGACGGGTCTATTCGCTTCCTTTGTGGTGCACTTTACATTTGTGGGTTGAAATATAACGCAGTCTTCAGCAAATAACAGGTGGTCTTAAGTCTACCAAGTCCTGTCGTGGTGACAGGAGATATGATGCGGTGGACCTCATCTCCCTCCCTCCAGTTGTGGGAATTGTCTCTCCAAAGGAAAATACAACGAACGGCCCATAAAACATTGATATTATCTCATAAAGAATTAGATCCACTGGTGATCCCCAGTCTGATGATGATCGTCATCGACAGGGCTGATGTTAAATGGTAGCCTTAGAGATAGGCCAGGTAGAGTGATGTGGTAATGGCTACCACCTTACTATGTACTACTGTTGTTTAGAAAATGCCAAGGCACCTCCTGTCTGTGATGACGAAGTGTGATAGAGTCAAAGTCATGTTCATTAGAGATGAGAGATTAGGGCTGCAAAGGACTATGTATTCGCAAAGGATGACATTCCGTTTCGTCCGAGGACTTTCCTTTAAGTCCCAAAGGCAACAGCAGACCTGGCTGGCATCCTTCAACTTATCAAGGTTTGCAACACAGGGCTTCGAATTCAAAATCGGAAGGTAGGTCAAGTCTCCAAACGGATGAGTTTTGTTTGAAAGTGGCGCAACAGATGACAGACTTATTCTCGGATACGTGGCTGCCCAATGACGGAGGATCTATATCAGACAAAGAGGTTTTACCAGGCTCTTCGTACTCGACTCATTGTTGCAGAAACTACCTTGTGATTCGTACGGCGCCCTCGTTGAGATGGGGAATTGTTGAAACCACTCCAACTTAACTCACTACATTCCAAAACTGTTTCCGGTGCTTTCGTATTATACAGTTAAATGAAATACTGGGGTGTTTTTTTGTTGTAGGGTCTTTCAAACACGTTCCTTCTATTCCTAAAGGGATCTCCAGGAATGGCTTTAGTTTCTGGCCCAATCTAAAGAAAATTAGTTTTGGGAGAAGTCATTTTGCAAACTTCGGTGTCCCGCAACTCGTCTATCAGCATGAGGAAAATGTCACCCGAAAATTTCCTACATACAAATCTGTAACAGAACGTGCATACATACATAGGTATTGACATGCAAAATAAGTGTATCGTTATTGGTTTGTGGTCATCTCAAGAACATTAGAGATGACCAGTAGCTGCCTAAGGGCATCTCGAAATTAACATTCCTCCAAAAAATTAACACCACAAATTTTAGTTATTTACATTACTTTTTCGAATTATGTTTTCAGTTATTTCAGCTGAGAAAAAGTTGTGTCAACTTTTTTATTATACACTCACTAGAAAAAGTCTGTGTACACTATTTTTTGTAAAATTTCAACTTATAAGCTTGGAAATTCTATATTCAATTTTTTTATAATCTTTTTATTTGATACCTTTCAGCAATTTCTACCAATAAAAATGATACTAGGAACGTTATATTCGGATTTTTAATTCAAAAGTTATCAAGAATTTGGTCTCATTACTTACAAATAAGGCACAAGAAAAGTCTTTTTTTTTTTCAGCACCTCCAGTAGCCTTTTGGACATGGTCTCCACCAACTTAGTGGTCTCCTCAGCAGTTATATTATCCCATTCTTCGTTTAGTACGTCCTTCAGCATTGCTTTTAATATAATGTCTTCACGCTGGTCATTGGGGTTCAAGTCCGGTGATTGGGGGGGGGGGGGTATGTAACCTTTTGGTGTTGTACAATAGCCAGGACTTGACAACGTAGGCTGTGTGTTTGGGGTCATTATCGTGTTGAAATAAAAATCAACTTCCAAGACCCAACTTCGCAGCGCTATGTATCACATTTCTTTTGAGAATGTTCAAATAATCGACAGCATTCATTGTAGATTCAACAAATTCCATTTGACCCACGACACTAGCTGACATACACCCCCACACCATTACTCCACCACCACCGTGGTTTACGGTAGGTGCTAAGTTCTCTTTATTCATGCTCCACACAATATTAAGTCCTTTGATCCCAAAAATGCAATATTTGCTCTCATCTGAGAAGAGGACATGTTTCCAAAATTCTGTAGAGTAATTTATGTATATTTCAATTCTCTTCTTTCTATTAACGATTGAAATGAATGGCTTTTTCCGTGCTACGCGTCCATGAATTCAGCCCGTTTCAAAATTTTCCTTTTTCTTATACTTTTGGGTGAGCATTTCCTTTATATCAGACTGTTTTGTGCTGCTTCTTTTCTTTACAGTTCGAACTACGGATCTTTCAACTCTTTCAGTAAGACTTCTCGGGCGGCCAGAACGGGGTTTGATACAAATGTTAAAGTTTCTAGAAAATTGTTGTTGTTGTTATACAGTTGCTTATCTCCAGAGCGGAGATGGCAGGAGGAGCACCACACTCAACATTACACAATTTGGTCGTATATGTTTTTCATATTCTATGTGAAGAAATTCATCAGTGTATTTCTGTATAGAGTGATTGCGTCATATATAGCTTAGCACCATATTGCAGGTTGGTTCTGATGAGTGGAGTATGCGCCAGTGGCTGGCCAAAATCGGTTATAGCATGACACTTCCAGAGCCTTGAAAAGTCAAATCGAGAATGACAGTTAATAGGAAGCAATATAGAAAGTGCTAAAGCAAAAAATGTCAAATGGACATATGTATGGGAGCTATATCAAAACACGGAACGATGTATAAATAACAAACCAAATTTAAGAATATTTCATGCAATGTGTGGTTATAGAGTAAAAGTCAAATCGAGAGTGACATTTGTATAAATCTGATATGACAATGATTGAGGCCTATAAAATATCTTCCTTTTGGGTGTTACAAAGAGATGCACAAAGACATAATACGCTAGTGGAGGGTATTATTTTTCAATTTGGATTCCCTAATATACGACCCAGTTTGGATTTTGACCTTATTCGATGTTGATGAAATTTTGCACATACATCTCGTGGATGAATACCGTTAAAACTACAATTTTGTCTTCCTGTTGTTGGTATATATTATTTCCTGTAAGAAGATAAGCCAGCGCTGTTATAGGTAGGTTGTGAAAAATAGACATAATTTCGTAGGCAATTGTCATCCAATGCTGAAATTTTGATAGGATAACAAACCTATCTCTGCCCAAAACCGCTCAATAGCCTACAATTTGAACCATTGTAAAACTCGAACATAAGGTAAACGCCAAATTACCCGCAAGAACGAATAGAATGTATGTGGCAAATTTAATCAAAATCTGAAAGAATGAATTTTTAAAACTATAATTTTGGTAGAATAATCTGTATCTAAAATCATAAACATTACTTTAAAACAAAATAATTCTTTCATGTCCATATTAAAGATTTATATCAATTTCAAATGTTGCTTACATTCCCAACTACACTCAGAAAAATAACATTCTTAAATCTGAGTAAAATCCATAGTCTAATTTAGTTTAACAATTTTACTCCAGTTTAGTTTAAAAATTCCTTGCGAGAAGGAAAATTAAGTAGATATGAGTACACGTTCCTAATTTCAAAGCCAGAAGAAATAGTACATATACTCAAAATAGGGTAGTAAATTTACTTAAAAACATTTTTTTTTGATCTAGTAAAAACTACTTACAATTAAGTATATTCATACTTCATAAGAAAGAAAATAATGAAGAAAATTTTTGAATGGAAAAATTCCATTTAGGAAATATTTACTTAAAAATATGTTTATTCCTTCAAATAATGTTAATGTGTATACTTAAATGTATAGCAAGTTCTTCATACATTCAAGTATTAATGAACTTATAAAAAATACTTCAGTGTGTTTAGAAAAATACATGAATAGTACTCTAAGAAGCACCTCTCGTTCGTTAGCTAAGACTTTCTTCTTAAGTACTTCAAATATTACTCTAAACAATCACTGTGAAGGCGCCTACATAGCATCCGCAGCAGTCATTGCGAAATAGCTCAACTGTTTATGGTATAACTAACATGAAACGTTTGAGAACTATTTCATTTTGTCATTTTTGATATAAGTGTTACATACTCTGAAGCGAAATAATTTATTTCAATTATCAAGTAAAGTTGTAGTCAGACTGAATACAAATTAACTTGGTTTAAGGAAAAGTTTCCTCAGATTGATTGTAAATTTACTTGATTTAAATAAAATAACTTATAATTTTTTCTCAGATAAAGTAAACATTTACTTGGTTTGAAGAAAAATATTCCTCAGTTTGAGTAAATTATACTTGCTCTCAGGAAAAGTGGTACTGGAATCAAGTTCAAAGCATGTCCTATTTTCAAGGAAAAGTTTGTATTATTGCATTAGCGCTATACGAATTTCCATTTTCCTCAGTTTTAGTACATATTTACTTAATCCGTGGCATACTTTTTTCTGAGTGTACCAGCATCAATTATAAAACATATAAAATGCTTCTCACATTATCAATTACCGTACGTGCGAAAAATCAACAAGTAGTAGGAATTCCAAACGGGAGAAGATCTACAAACCGCGGATTTCAAGATTTTTAAAACAACACCACTGAAGTCCAAATGGCTTCTTATAAGCAGAAGATCACTGTCGGCTACTCCAAACGTATGTAGATATAGTATTTGATGGCCAGAAATCAATTCGGTTCGAAATTTAGAAGTTAGTTTCAAACATAACTTTAACCTGGCCAACTCATATAAATGACATTGCGTATAAAATCAAGCTAAGAGTACTATGGGCAACTCAATCATACATAACTCAAATAATAATGCAACTACTTGTCAAAACGTACATCATTCTGATAATTTGTCAGATACGGACTATGGAGTGAAATGTAACCACATAGGATTATATACTTCCAACTATATGGAGAAATTTTATAGAAATCAAGGCTAATTAATTCTTGCATAATTACAATTATAGGGAATATACTAATTTCTTTTAGATTTCTATCGCTGGTGTTCCTGGAATTCCTTAACACATACCTATCAGACTAGCAATCTTTATTCGCAGTTTAAAAAATGTATTTTTAATCACTACCTATAAAATAACTATCCCAGTTAAGTTTTCTGTTATTGAAACGAACTAGCCATTTCTGTCTGTCGAGTATGTCTTTTAAATCGGGACGGATTGTAACTGAGCGCGAAAAAATTTCAACCGCAAGACCTAGCTTTGAAGTTATAACTTAAAAGCCTCCTGCCCACGTGGATGGGGCTATAATATTACGTTTCATTAGTGAAATATCGGTAAAATCAATCCATTTACAGTATCTTGAACTCAGTTTTTCTTAATATCGTTTACAGGCTACTTACATATTCTCTTTTTTAAATGTGAGAACTTGATGCATTACTTCTAGCAAATAATGTGTATAGTTAGTATGAAATTTATTACCATTTCCAGCGATTTTAGTAATTTTTATGTTTCTTAATCCCGAAATTCGAGAATATCGAATGACATCCCTACCAACTCATAAATTATATATAGCCTCCCAACGTCCCACAGTTTTCATTGAAAAGAGGCAACTGCGGACAACAAACAGACCATAACAAGTTTTTGATGTTATGAGTTGCGTCTTAGAAGCGACGCATCAATAAACGAATACGGTACAATCATCATCATCGTCTACCAATAAATAGTAGTTATTTTACTCAACAGAGAATATAAACAGCGTGTAACATGTGAAAAGATTCCATACGGATTAATTTTAAATGGTTTCAACGATTTTAATCGAATTATAATTAAATTCCTAAAATGGAAACCGAATGAAAGAAAACCTTGTGTCACACACATACTTCAGCGCTGTGATATAGCGATAACGATCAATGGGATTATTTTCTATGCTCTGTTGTCTCAATTGTTCTCATAAATTGTTGTTAGATTAGTTGCAAGTTGTTATACCCTACTCTGTGTCATTCTGTATGTGCTGTAGCACCTACATCAGTTTGTCATAGCGGCAATGTTAAGTTCGATCCGTCCATATCCATAAAAATTAAGCAAAGGACAATTCTAAAAAATAAGTATTGCTGTTATATTTACTTAATGATACCGCAATTAAAAATCATATTGAGTTGCTGTTTTTGGACTCTCCTGCAGTAAATTATACCAATTGAATTAAAATCCCTTTCTAACTGATTTAGCTATTCTAAAAAGTAAGGTCGCGTCGCGTGTAGTTCACATCACATTTTGTGTTACCTACGCCATGTTTTGTAAAGGGCGCATCTAAATGTATTTACGATTCGATCCTCACCGCCATGGCATTCATTTTATTGTGGTAAAATTTAGCACAGTGCATTAAATTAACATAGATGGAAAATAAAAAAAACATTGTCGTTTTTTACCTTTCCCCTTAGGGGATGAGAACCTTGTACTGGGATTGAGATGAATTTAACAATTCTCTGCTTTTTTGATATTTTTTAAATTATTAACAAGTAAGAAGGCGTTAAGTTCGGCCGGGCCGAATCTTATATATCCTCCACCACGGAGTGCATTCCACAGTATTGCCAGCAGATTAAAGGAAGACGGATGTTGATATTTTTATGCACATTACTATATTTGTTTACTATTTCAAACTATAATGTATACTTATGCGCACTGTTTAGAATCGACTACTATATATAAATAAAATGCTGAAATTGTGAAAGTAAACAGGCGATTGTCAGTCGCCATTATAAAGAAGCATTTTCAGATACAGACAAAGTGATAAGAAAAGTATAAATTTTAAAGATATCCCCATTCGCCCCATTCTTCGCCCAAATGTACAAATTTCGAAAAAACACTTTTTCCCTTTATAGTCAGAATGTATACACCGAATTCCATGATTCTATCAGCGGCCATTTTGTTGGTACCATTTTTATCCCCTTTTTCCAATTTTGCCCCTCAAGAGTACGACGTCTAAAACTAAGAATTTTGAAAAAAACGTTTTATTTTTCGTGTCTACGCAGTCAGAGGAATGTATACTCCGAATTTCATGATTCTAGCTGCTTTCATTTAGTAGGTACTATTTTAATCCCCTTTTTCCATTTTAACCCCAAAAAGTACGAATTTTGGAAAGATCTTTTATTTTACGTGTCTACGCAAACAGAGGAATGTATATATCGAATTTTATTATTCTAGGTGCAGCCATTAGGTTGGTACTATTTTTATCCCTCTATCCCGATTTAACCCCTTAACAAAAAACTGAATTTTTAGTTCTTGGCGATTGTGTGAGGCAGTTTCATCGTCTTGAGTTGAGAATCACTGCTATTGAAACTATAAAAATGGAAGCAGATGTAAGACTTTAAATAAAACATCCTGGAACAACAAACCCTACTCATATGCTTTGTATATGTGCCATCAAGCAATTTAGTGTTCTGCTATGTTTTCATTTCGCTTGTCCTCATTTGGACCTCATACAATTTTAGTTTTCCAGAAATGACTGCATTTTCTTTTACCCTGTTATCATCTGCACAATCATAAATCATAAACTCTGCTCTAGGATGGGTAGATATGCAACATTTTCAAAAGGTCTGTAACACATGTGGATACATCTATGGTCGACTTCATATATGAAATTAATATTCACAGAATCGAAAATTTTAAACACATTCACCGCACAATCGAGAATGAATAAAAACATCAGTACCATTTAAGTTTTAATGAATTTCTCAATCATAATTATGGTAGATTTCAATTAAGCAACAAAAACCGACAAACCAGGGGACAAAAAAATACGATAGCCAATTAGACAGTGCACTTAAATATCTTGAATGTCTTTTACAGATATCTTTAAAAATCCTTTTTTAAAAAAGTATGATTTTGGACCACCATAACTTTTTTTCTTTTGAAAGCCTTTGAAGAATAAAATACATATTTAAGAAAGTTGAAGGGTTTCCCCTTTTGGCAGGTTACTTTGCCTACATGAAATTGCATCCTTGGAAGATAGGATACATTTAGAGCAAAAAGTCAGATTTGCCATTTCCAGGCTTCACTTGCGGCCGCCTCATCCGTTTTGAAGTTCTGATGTAAACGTCCACTTCTTATTCCCCCTTCACTGTTCTAGTACTTAGATAGGGAATCACGTTGTCGACTCCATCCCAGTTTATTCTTTGTATTGATCTTAATACAGAAAAATCCTCTATGGCAGGATTTTTTCAGTCATACGAGTGCGTACATTACAGCATTGTTAAGCCAGAGAACTGGTTTCTGTCCAGTGTAGCCACATGTGAAGGGAGTTTGTCATTTGTTGTCAGAATTTGTCATTCCACGAGGGATTAACATCAATTATGAAAAATTCTGTTTGAGAACGATTTATAAGTGTGTCACAAGCAAATGCATAATGTATCAAACGTTTATATATCAAAGTTGGTACATATATGAACATAATGGAGATTGTTTATTGCATTTGATTCATTGGAGCATAACTATGAGTATATCCAAACAAAAATGGAAAAATAAACATTAACGGCCTATTCATCAAAATATCTTAACACTCAAACAGACAAGAGCAAAATTTTAATGCTAGGAGGAAGTGAATTTTTTGTGGAGATATATTTGCATACAAATACATAATTCGAGTAAAGAATTTGCGGTGGTATGCAAATAAACCAAAAACAGCAAAATAAATAAAAAGTAGACAAATTTTCTAAAATTGCAAAAACGTCCATTGGCGCTATGAGGTTGTGAGGTCGAAACACAGGAGCTTCGAGTAGCGTTTTAGAGAGAAGTAAAATTATAACTGTAGAGTTGTGGCTTCCCAAACCAAAACATTTACTTTCACTTCTCGAAGCTCCCGCGTTTTGAACTCAAAACTTTAGGAATGCAAAGCTGACGTTCTACCTATAGGACGCACGCTGAAAAATGTAGTAGTGAATTTTGAATTCTATTGTCTTTTACAAAACATAGTGTGATGTACATACAATGTAAACATATTCGTGATTCGAATACTCTTTGTTTTATCTATTCCGAAATCGACATTATAAAACTTAGGAAAAACTTTTAATGTACATATGCAGAGGACACTGTGAGCAACGTTTAGGAAATCGTATGATTTTTTCTTTATTTTTTTTTTTTGTGAAACTGGGAGCTGTTTAAAAAAAAAGAACTTTATTAAAATTTTGGGCTGAAAAATGCATTACTTTTGAACATGACCTTAAATTAAAATGCCTTACGATTGACAATACTGTAGCGAATAAATGAAGAAAGTAATACAAATCGGTTCAGTTGATTCGGAATGCGCTAAATAAAAACAAGTAAGGAAAGGTTAAAGTCGGACGGAGCCGACTATATGATACATTCCACTTTCTATTTCATTACAATTCAACTCGGTAATAAAGTTAAATCGGGAAGGAGTTTTGTATCCAGCAACTGTATGTGTTCGACAATAAATGTTAAATCGGAAAGGACATTTGTATTGGAGTATATTGAAACCTGGAACGAAGTAGGTCAAATATAGTATGTACAGTTTGGCCAAAATCGGTAAACATTTGTAAGCAACATTTGTATTGGGACTATATCGAAATCTGAACCGATCTTATCCACTTTCTGCATAGGTGTTTCTAGTTGGATTATAAGATGTTGTGCAAATTTAAAGAAAATCGTCTTCAATATATGGTTTCTAGAGCGGAAAAAGTCAAATCGGGAGCAACATTTGTATATGTATCTAAATCTGAACCGATTTGGACCAAATTAAATAGCGCTCGTCCTTGACCCACAAAATATTAGTTAGAATCGGACAATAATTGTCCGACGGACGGAAGGACATTGCCAAATCGACACAGAAAGTGATTATTAGCGATCTGTATAATAAACGATGGGTCTATCACGTTTCCTTTTGTGTGTTACAAACTAATGCACAAAGGCATAGTACCCTAGTGTAGGTTATAAATATATTGTCAGGATTTAGTACAAATTAGTACAGAATTATTAACAATTATACATTGAAACGGGCGCTACAAACAGAAGTACTTTGGAAGCTCTTATAGAATATACAAGTTCTGAAATTTTTTGAAAACTTTGTTTTGCCAGTTAGAATGACAGTGGTCTAAGTCACACTTTCTACTTTTTAAGATATGCAATGATTTATTTTTTAGTAAATTGAAAATTATTTTTCCACCGAAGCACACATTTTTTTTCTTAGTATATCCTACTACTACATCGAACTTTAAAAAAAATTCGAAAATGTTGGTACTTTTAAGGGAGGATACACTGATTACACTACATTCAGAGGATACACTGATTTAGACCACTTTTATTCTTCTCAATATTGAAAAAATTAAACAAAAATATTTTATTTTAATTCGCAAAAGTAATATTTCCATATCAAAAATTAAAGAAAGATCAAAATATTTTATTTCAAACAAGTAAGGAAGGTAAAAGTCGGGCGTGGCCGACTACATGATTATACCCTGTGGTGTCGTTATATTTTAACCAGGTGATATATATCTTAACCGATCTAACCCATTTTTAGCATTGAAATATAAGACGTCCCTTATATATATATACTAGCTGAACCCCGCCCGCTTCG